>JAQMYK010000002.1:4898606-4915521 GCA_030014345.1 Clarias buthupogon
GGTACGTGGACTCAAATACTCGCCGATTCCGATGCCACCTTTTTTTGTGGTATCGGCAGCATTTCCGATACCAGTATCGGAATCGGAACAACCCTAGTACAAGGTGAAGACACTTTACAGACGATTCCTTTTTGGGTTTTAGGGCCAATTTCCATACTGTCCTGTCCATGGAACGAGACACGCCTTTTACAATATTACAGAGCATGTGTCTGTAACGATTGAGGTGTCCATAAAACTTCGTCCATACTCTTGTGGATCATAATTTTCCTTACTCATGTGTTCTAAAGAATGCTTTCTCCCGATCAGATCTCTCGGCACGAGTGGACGCCGTGAAGGAGGAAAACCTCAAGCTCAAGTCTGAGAACCAGGTTCTGGGTCAGTACATCGAGAACCTCATGTCCGCCTCCAGCGTCTTTCAGACCACCGACTCCAAAAGCAAACGGAAGTAATGGAGGGGATCCCGACCTCCCGCTGGCATCTAGAGTCCGTTAACTCTCCGCCATTGTTTACTTTACTCACTCTGTTATACAAGATGCCACTGTTACATTTACAACTCCTTTTTTTTTTTTTTTTTAATCTGCTCTTAATATCACATGACTAAAAATATCATATTAACTGAAGAAGGTGTTGTATTCTATGACAATAGGAGATAATTTTTCTTTTAAGTTGTATTTCATGTTATAATTTTTGCCTTATGTTAGGGCAGAGTATTAAATCATCTAGTACTAAGTATTTCTTTAAATTTGTTGATGCTATTCATTTTGTTATTGTTTTGTATTATATTATTATTAGTTAATTGATTTAATATAATTTAGTTTTAGTTTTAATTTTCGAGAGCACAGCAGTGATGAATGTGCCTGTGAAACTGCTGTGTGTGCCATCACCTCGTGTTTTAGGTAACCTGATCATTTAGGTGAGTTCTTCAGGTGCTTCTGTTCAGGGAATTAACATTTCTGACCTCCGGGTGATTCTCACTAAGGAGTTTTAACAGGTTTCCGTTACAGCTGTGTATACACACACACATGCACACACACAGACACACACATGCACACACGCAACATTCCTGAGCTGTATTTAATGTTTGTGTAATGGCGATTAACCATTGTTTGGTCTTATTAGTGCCTGTTTTAATAAACATGTTTAATTTGATGTCTGGTGCTCCTTAATGTATTAGGTGTACAGTAAGCTATATTCATGGATTATTTATAACATATACATTTCAATGGTTAATGTCAATATTAATATGATTAATCATCATAGAGGTGCATTTCACTATGAATTCAGTGAGACATTATAAAAAAGTTTTGGAAGAAAAGTCCCAGTTTAAAAATGAATCATTTGCAATGAAGGTGTTGACTTCAAGCACAGTGCGGTGATGAGATTTTAGCCGCAGTTAAGCATTATAAAGGTGCAAACACATTAAAAAAAAGAAAAGAAAAGCTGTATGTCTATGGATGATGATTCCGGGGTGGCTCGGAGCCCAATGCAGTCGTTTCCGTAAAACATTCACTGCCTGATAGAGACGAATCTGTCCGTGTGAACTATACACACAATCGTTCACCAACACCGCTTGGACATTACGGGAACTCGGCTGGGAGTTATTGCCACATCCCTGTACAGTCCTGACCTCGCTCCAAGATATTTCCACGCGTTCCTGGGAGGCCAGAGTTTCAGACTTTTATGCTTCTGGTGTACTGAGAAAACGTTCTACCTTGATGTTGTCCAAGCACTAGTGAAACACTGGGATAAGTGCAATAGTGTAGCCGGAGATTATATAGAGGAAATAAAAGGTGTTTTACTTGTGTTTGGTTTTGTTATTTTGTTTTGCACTTCTTGACCACCATACTCATAACTGTGTCCTGTTATTCTGCACAATCAAAAGCCGTTTGACTTGAACACATTATTAAAAACTCTGTTTGTTGATAGGCTCTACACAGAACAGTTCCCTTATTAGAAAAACCGAGTATCTTTGCTTTATTCCTAAGTTTATCTATAAACAGAGTGTTACAGTATAGAGGATTATGATAGCTGGTGTTTTGCAGCTTTTTTGAAATGCGAGAATCTCTGCAGGAACACTTCAGAAACCTTGGTGGTAAAAGCTTGGGCTTTATGGTTGAAGGGATGTTTACCATTCGTGACATGCAAATGACTAGAAAACAGCTTTTAAAAGAAACAATGCAAATGGACAAAAGAGTTGATTCTAATTCGCTGCGGCCTGTTGATGGTATGTTGATAATCTCAGTATCTGGATTCACTCTATCTGGTTTCTCTTCTCGCTTCTTCCTCTCCTCGTATAATATTCACAAAACAAAACAGGAGCTCTTTCATAATTTTGAAATTATGAAATAAATTCCTAAAAACGAGTAAAATGAGCTGCCAACAAATAAGCTTATATTTGTTTTATTTGCTATCTTATATAATGTATATTTGTTTTATTTGATATCTTATATAATGTATATTTGTTTTATTTGTTTTCATTTTACTTTATAAAATTATAATAATAAATAAATTGGCCATAGTGTGTGAGTGTGTGTATGTGTGTGTCTGCTCTGCGATGGATTGCCACCCCATCCCGGGTGTACCCTGCCTCGTGCCCTCGTAGTGAATGAGTGAGTGAGTGAGTAAATAGGTTCGGCTACATTCAAGAATATTTTACTTGTAATTTTTTGGATTTTGCAATAAATATCACTGCAAAAAAAGGGATTTCTGAGTGAATATGTCTTGGATTTAGTCATATATATACACTGTACTGTATATACAGTATATATTATTATTATTACTATTATTTAAGACGACAACAAAGAAAATTTATTAAAGATTATTAAGCCTATTTTTCGCCTATTTAGTCACTCGTTATCACCTTTTATAATCTGTCAAGATGTATCATTTGAATAATGTTGATGATCGCAGTTCTTCTTTTTGTAGTTTAAAATCTTCACAGAAATGTACAATTTAATGTTTAGTATTTAACAATACAAAAAAAGTCTAGGATAATAATAATAATGGAATACAGCCAGGAAGAATGTGCAAAATGTTACAAGCGACCAGATATGCCTGAGTAGATCCAAAATCAATCAAAATAAATCCGTCTGATTTCTGGTGCTGATTAAATATTTTTATGTTATAGATAGAATATAGAAAATGTGTGTACCAAAGAAGGTACTTTTGAAGTTTATTTAACATAGAAATGACCCAAAATAAAAAATTTTCTTTAAAAATTTTATGTTACTAACTTCAGATGTTTTGGAGAGATGATTTTATATGTGCCCTTAAATGTAAATTTTTCAGTATTATACTGTCTCGCTTGAAACAATAATCATTTAAAATGCAAATTATTAATATATTGATACTAAAACTGGAGTAAGCTTCTAGAAGCATATGACCTATAAAATTGTTGCTTAACAATTTAAACAATTAAAGCAAATTTTAGGACTCTTTCCCCCCAAAATCTGTAGTGTCCGTAACCATGTCAAATTCAT
The DNA here is from genome assembly GCA_030014345.1 of Clarias buthupogon. Taxonomy (NCBI): domain Eukaryota; kingdom Metazoa; phylum Chordata; class Actinopteri; order Siluriformes; family Clariidae; genus Clarias; species Clarias buthupogon. Next base: position 4,902,086 of record JAQMYK010000002.1, read on the forward strand.
GTTGCAATATCTTAACAATTTAGCATTTTAGAATAATACACTTTTTCAGGTTTATGTATTTTTCATGTGGAATCTAAATTGGCCAAGTTTCATCTGATTGACAATATATGATCACTGAAAGTTTTGAATTCAGAAAAGTTACAGACACTACATAAAGGGTATGATATTGTATGTAGCAAATGTGTTTCTTTAAATCTGATAAAAATATAAATGTTTATATGATTAAATATTTTTTTTATTATTAAACATTTACAAAAAACAAAGCATGGATCAGGAGATAAGAAGCAATAAGTATTATGAATAATGGTGTTATAAGATCCTATCTGAAAATTCACTTTTTCACCTACTGTAGGTGAGACACTTTTTAGCACCAACACCATATAGAGTATAACCATAACAGTAATAAATAACATTAACTAAGTCAAGAATTACACACATGAGGACTGTGCCAAGGTGTTATTTATGTAAACATTGTAAAGTTTATTATTTTCTCCATTTATTATCCACATGGGCAACAAACATTTAATAAATAAAAAAAATCACAATAAAATTTTTATTCAAAGTGCTAGACTGCAAAAAATTATAGCAAGTGAAAATATGCTGTCTTTAAAATGTCTTGCTCTATTAGCAGATATTTTTGCTAGTTTTTGGAATTTAATTCTTGAAAGAGCCAAAATGATCTAATGATCTACCATCAGAACAAGAAATGTTCACTTACAATTTTCTTTAATTTGATTAGAAACAAAAACTTAATAGTCCTATATTTGGTTTGTTGTAAACTTTATTGATAGATAAATTATAAATTATAGAATTATAGATAGATTTGGCTATTCAAGAATATTTCACTTGCTAATACGCTAAGATGCTAAGATTTTTTGCAGTGTAGTTTGCTTGCCAGTGTTTCATTTCTTTCAGCAATTAGTTTAAACGAATTCAAGATCTGTTTATTTATTTAGGACAGAAACTGGACTCACGTATATATGAATAAATAACACTAAAATTAAATCTGACCTACAGTATTCCTGTTTTAAAAGAAATAAAAACCCGGCTATACACCAATCAGCCATAACACTTAGACCATCGCCAGGTGAACTGAATAACATTGATTCAATATAATATCAATTATATACCAGTGAGCTGGTGAAGCATCATGGACCCCCAAGGCTCGTTTATAATGTCATGGCTAATCGGTGTATATACTTTATATATTTAAATCCTTGGCGTGAAAAAATTCTAAACCAAAAAAATCAATGACAAAAATGCTATTAAAAACAAATTCTCCAATTCAGAAAAGAAACAGTTTCATGTGACATGTATGTCATTTAAGTAGTTAAATTCATAAATTCATACAAAGTACCATACTGACTTCTATCATGTTCACTTCATTTCTGAGATCCTGTCATTGTGACTCCTGTTTAAGGCAGGGCGTGTTTCATGGAAATTACATGCATATGAGGTTAAACTGGAGTGTGTTGCACGCATACGGCATGTAAACAAGGACGCATCATTGAATCGAATGCAGATTTGGACATACGGCATTTGGAAAGAAAGAAAAAAAACAATGGAAATTACACCTGGGTGACGTATTCGGCGTAAGTGAACACGATAAGAACTGTGATGTAATGACTCGGAATTGGAGAATCATTCTGGTTGAAATGCATGTAAAATATCTCCTTTATAAGAAAAATCTTATTATGTGCCAAAATGCAGAATTATATCCTCTTCTTCTGCAAATGTAGGAGTGTTCAACAGTCGGGTTCCTACGATAATTACGAATTTGAGTCAAATCCGCTGAGACACACATGAAGTAATCCTCAGCTTACATTGTTGTGCTGGTTTTAACACACACACACACACACACACTTGCAGCAACCCAAACTTCAATGAAAAGTGCGGGATAGTAGAAAGGCTGTGATGTTCTCGTTGCTGAACTTTTTCTGACCACCGGGGGCACTGCTGCTCAGAAAGAGACTGCAAGACTGTTGCGAGATTGAGTTTTTTCTTCTTTTTGGTCCTTTTGAATCACACTTGAATGAAGATCTGTTGAATAAAAAAAATGAAGAGAACAAGAGAGAGAGAAAGAGAGAGAGAGAGAGAGAGAGAAAGAGAGCGAGAGAGATTATTATTATATTGAGTTATTATTTTAATTCAATTGCCTTAATTCAATCGATTGAGTATTTGAATAAAAATCTGTTTTTATTTTTTTGTGGAAAGTTGAGAATGATGCATGATATTTTCTCAGAGAGTACACAGAGTGAGGGATCACAGTTTAGAGACAGAAAATGAAAAACACACAAAAACCTATAATCCCCCTAAACAGAGACTCTGTACACACCGTGAGCTACAGCAAGCAGAAACAGAGTCTGATCTGTTGAAAAGAGAAAGAGAGAAGGAGAACAAGACAGACAGACACACATAGAGACAGAAAGAACGAGAAAGAGGGACTTGTCTCTCAGAAATTCTACATTTTGAACTTTAAGCCATTAAACTGTGTCGTGCATAAAAAAATAATAAAACAGTGTAATCCTCATGGTATACGCAGAATAACACACTGCAGACTGTGATTGACTGTGATTGACTGTGATTGACTGTGATGAAACTAAAACAACACACAGTACTCCGCATGGCGTCTTGCCATAACGCATCACCTTGATTTTTTTTTTTTGCCATATTTTATCATTACACCGTTTCTTAAAAACAACCTGTTATGCTTAAGCTCCCCTTAACATTTTATGATACATGATGCCAGATTGTTTTTGATATGTAATTCGTTATTTGCGTAACATTGGCGTTTGTTAGACAATTTTGTGAATGATTAATGAAACCTATAAAAGGGATGTGCGTTACAGTGACTCATCTTCCTCTGTAGTAACTCATATCCTCGACTGGCTTATTGTTCTGGTGGCGAATTATGAGATGATGGTCATAAAATACATCTGTAGATTTTTTTTTTTTTACCCTAGTAATGAGGAAGTAAGGTTTAAGTGAATGTTCACCTGTATACACTCTCAGCCAGTTTGAGTTTGTGCTTTATCGTATTTCTAATCACGTTTGGTTTTTTTATCTTTTATGTGTGTTCCCGGTCATCGTCACTTTCCCGTATACGAATCAATGAGAAAGACCTCTGAAGTGATCTCTAATCCGTGTGAACGGCACAGATGCTGGATTCGACTCATCAGACTACTACGTATTACAAAGGATAACGATAACCTTAGATACGTGCTCTATCGCATATGTTGCATTAGTGTAGTTTATGTAACCTGCTGCGATGCTATAGCATCCTAATTAGTTTTAGAATTTGTTTACCTAAAGAAAGGCTGAACATTTTTATATAGATATTTTCAGAATGTAGAATATTTTCTTCCAGATGGTGGATCCAGTGTAAGGACCCATGTCTTTAGTTACGCGGTATCCTCTCCATTGACGTGGAGCTTCCACGCTTAGCCTGATGAGGGCGGGTTGAAGCAAATTCCAGGAAGAACTTAATAAGGACGTATTTAACAACGGCATTGACCAGTTAACGGCGTAAAACACCTCTTAGTGAGTTCACTGACGTACTACAAGCATGGCGCAGACGGGAAACATTGCATGTCGTTCTGACCGAGTTGTCATCGGTACGTAACTGCATTGTTGCTACACTGAATCAGCGCCCTCTTCAGGCTTGTGTCTATGACCACATTAGGTCCATCCATGCTATGTTGTAGAAGACCGCATTAAGTTCGTATCATGTTTCTTTGGTTTATGCAACATTTATAAGTGCGTTTATGTCATGTAGTGCGACCCCTCGATGGAAGCAGCCAAAAAAACACCACTGGATCCAATTCCATTGAGTGGACACAATAAGCGTGTGATAAGCGCCTGGTAAGAGTGCAGCGCTATCTGTAATAACTCGGGTTTGGACCTGGTGAGCGCATAATTGTGTGTGTGATCGGAAATGAATGACAAGATGATAGATGCATTGAGAACCTGACATGAACGTGGCTACGAAGTAGTATGAGCTCGATAAATGCCCATTTTCCCGTTTTGACTTTGTTGCTGCTTCTATATTTTTGAGGACGCAGTAATGAGAACTTCATGGTCTTTGTCACAGTGTGAAGGCGACTAATTTACTGCAGATCACTCACTTCGCTCAGGGCGACCCAGGAGTCTGAAGTGGCATGGACTAAGAGACGCATGGCTTGAAGGTCACGTAGCTCTCTGTCGATCTGTCCCACTGCTAATCCGTTTATAAAAGAGCCTGCAAACGCACATACACACACATATACTGAAACAACAAGCGACACTTATAAAAACTTTTGTATAATAACAAATCTAATGCACATGCTACTGTTGAATTGAAGTGAATAGAATTCAGTGTAGTTTAATTCGATAAACATAATAAAACTTGATTAAACAATCATAAATAATCATTTGCTGGACATTTTTCAACCACAGGGTGAAATTAATTTTCGCACATAATTAGCACCAGCCTTTTTCACACACCTGTTTGCCATCCTATAGTTTATCTTTGTTCTACATTGCTATACTAAGTTTCCTTTCTGTGTTCTCGCCTCGAACACAAACACCCCAGGGTTTGACTCAAACTGTCTAAACCCTGCATAAGTATTTAAAAATAAACTCATGACTAAAAGTTTAACCAGATGGATTAATAAAAGGAAAGGAACCTTGCAGTGTTTGTGTATGTACAGTATGTCGATGTAGAGTCTGTTGACGCAGATAATGATGAACTAGTTGAGAAGTGAGCATTCTGAGTTGAGAAGTAAGCATTTTGATTCCTGTTATGTTTACATTGTTTTTAAGTTGAAGCAGACGGTATGGTCAAAACTGGGACAGAATAAGGGTTAGGTTATTCTACTTTCTGGATTTACACTTTCATTACTAGATTGTTCAGACTGGGCGAAAACAGGATACAGGATGTAGCGGTAACATGTGCGCCAGTTACAGATATGCCCCCCCTCACACACACATACAGTACATACACACACTTGTCCATATACTTCAATATGGAGTCGGTCCCCCTTTTGTAGCTCTAACAGCTTCCTCTCTTCTTGGAAGGCCGTCCACAAGATTTTGAAGTGTTTATGAGGAAAACATTTATTCCGTGGAGCATTTATGAGGTCAGGCACTGATGTTGGACGAGAAGGCCTGGCTCACAATCTTCGTTGCAGTTCATCCCAGTCAAGTTCTTCCACACCAAACTCATCAAACCATGACATAGTCACTGATTTGTGCACTCGGGCTACAGTCATGTTGTAATGGAAAAGGGCCTTTCCCAAACTGTTCCCACAAAGTTGGAAGTATGGCATTGTCCAAGATGTCTTGGTATGCTGAAGCACTAAGATCGCCCTTCACTGGGGATAAGGGACCTGTTTGAAACACCTGAATTCAATAATGAACAGGTTTGGTCATAATTCCATACAGGTCTAATTAACAATTACTAGCATGATTCTAAATAATTGCCAGAAGCGATTACGGGTCCAAGCACATTCTACCCCTTAGTGAAAAAGGAAAACCAGAAGCCCTTACTTCCATTACTCTTGTGTATAAGAGGTGGCTCGGGGGTTCGAGTGTTGTATACTTGAGCAAAGCCCTTAACCCCAACTGCTCAAATGTACAGTATTACCAGCCGTTTAGATTTAGTGCTTGTTCCAAGCCCAGAGTAACCTAATAGCATAGGTTGCTTTAGTTTGCAAATAGACCGCCCAATCTTCCGTCTTCCTTACAAACTTCAAACTTTTGTCTGAAACACTTGGTTTCACAAGAAACTTGAAAACTACACTAAACGTATTTGCATAAAGTTGTTCTTATCATCTGGTTATTTATAAAGTACGTAAATAATAAATGCAAACCCTGAAAGCAGGTGCATGAAACAAACACAAGGGTCAAAATACACAGCTGTTGTGTCACTTGTCATTATTCTTCTTTTTCGCAGTAGTATTATGAGTCTTGAAAATAGTATTAATCATAATGATTTCTGTAATTTTTTAACATTAATAGGTCTGGGAATATAGGTATAATTAATAGCCAATGTATATATTGTCGCACAAGCACTGGCTATGGGGCGAAGCACATTCTGGTCCCATGCCTGTACTGACAGATATACACATTCTCCTTTTCTTAGAATGGTTAGAATTATGATTTTTTTTACTTTTGTAAAAACGTGTTGATATAAGTTCTCTGAGTGCAATCAAGGTAGTCTAGGCTAAGCTATTATGTTCAGTGGGTTAGATGTGAAGTAATAAACATGAGGTCCCTGGTTCAATCCCCGGCATCTCTAAAGGTGAATGTTTTGGGCACAGTGGTGGCTCAAATGCTTAAAGCTCTGGGTTACTGACCAGCAGGTCTTGGATTCAAGCCCCAGCAGCACTGAGCCGCCACTGTTGAGGTTTTAAGTAAGGCTCTTAACCCTATCTGCTCCAGGAGTCCTGTATCCAGGCTGATAATTTCACTGTGCTGTAAAGGACATGTGACAAATAACTGAATCTTAATATTTTCAACACACAATGAGACATAACCCCTTCATACATCTGGAACCATCTGTAGTCCAGAAGCCAAGATAACCATCCATGTTTATTCCCAGTGGGATACAGCCATTGTTGAAAACGGTGGAATCAGAGTTACAGTGCATAGAAATCATTCTTTGGGCTGCCATAGTCTCCAATACATAATACAAAATACAATGCGATTAGTCTGATTAGATCCATGCCTGAATACAGTGTATCGTTCTTGAGACCACTCTTTCCAGCGGACTCGGGGACACCGTTCTCGGAAACGATCCCAGGGGCCCTAATATGAGAACGGCCTAAGAGTCCAATCGACCTAATCAGCTTTCGTAGTCCTTTCCTTTAAGATTTGTTACAAGATTTGTCATTGATTTGAAAGAATTCTGAAAAGTTCTTGTCATTGGGTTTGTATTTTGCTTTATTCCCTGCAGAATGCTTTTTATGAAACTTCAGGATGACTCTGAGTAAGTACTGTAAATGTGTACTATACACATATCACAGGTGGCTTAGTTCTCAAACAGACGGTGAATAATAATCTTAGTTCCTGAGCTGCATTTAAAAAAAAATAAATGGTCTTTGTATTGCTCTATGTAGCTGTTCAGTGGAGTGGAGCTTTTGGTGTAACTGTGGACACGACTGCAGAAACCTGACCGATGCGTTCTCACTGTCACATTTAATATCATTATCCTGTTCCGCACATTCTGCTGATGATCTGCTTATTTTATGTTATATACAATAAATGTAAAAAGGTGAACCCAGGTGTGTGAATTTAAATGACACGCTTCAGTAATCATCGCACCCATAAACAAACACAGCTGTTATTTTCTCATGCAAATTGTGGCCAGCACTGTGATATTTATGGCACCAGGCAGAAATATACAGTAAGCTTACGGTTATGCTCTTAAAATATTAATAGATGTTTTGTTTTAGTTGTAGGCCAAGCCTTCAGTGCGTTGTCAGTGATCCTGAAATGTTCCTGCATTGTAACCGAACAGTATCTGTTAGATCTCAGATCAGAACTTGCTTTACTTGTTTATTAACCTTTTAACATCATTAAAGGCGATGCATTTTTTTTATTTTATTTGGGGCAGTAAATGATCCAAATAATAATAATAATAATAATAATAATAATAATAATAATAATAGTCTCTTCCAAATGGTTGAGATGTCACTTCATGGTAAAAGTATCGATATACTTACAAATACCAATGAGACTATAAGTGCTATGGTATGCACTGTAAATCAAGGGCATGGAGTAAACACATATGATAACAGTTATTTACAAAAACATATTGTAAAAATAATTAGCAAACTGCAAACTAAACCACACAGAACAGATCACAACAAGGCAGTAGAATAGTAGCAATTCAACCAATCGAAGACTAATTTCAAATTGAAAGTCCCTAACATCGAATACAAATAAAAAAAAAAAACACAATAAGTGAAATGGAGTTTGTGTGTGGTGGAACAGCAAAAATATTCTGTGGTACCATATCCACTGTATTTCTCATGTCATTCAACAAACCATTTAAAAAAATCATAATATTTAAAGACACAGAGTCATGCAGAAGATTTGTCTAGCTCAGCTCAACCAAATGGTAGAGATGGCTCATTCAGATTAAGTTTGAGAGGATTTGTCGATTACAGTGATTGAGGTTTACCAAAAAATTTAGCAGATTGTTAAAGGGTTAATTTTAATAAACCGTTTCAATGATGACAAATTTGTGACTAATAATAATAGTGTACTATGTATTTTAGTAACATAACTTGCGTCATGGACATGGCGAAAGGAACAAAAAAATCAGCGGAATTCTTGAAGAAGCAAGCAAAAGTTTAAGTAGTTCAACTGTGTAATTCTTAACAAACATTAAATGCATTTTAAATGCTGTCACTTTCCATAATGCATTATTTTTTCCCCTTTAACATATTTACGTGAGTGGAGTTTATAGTGTGGAAACTACGGTAAATCTCAGCTCACATCTAGCCTCCTGGCCTCGCCATAAAGGAGCCATTTAAATCCTTCTATCATGCAAATGACACCTGGAATTAAATGAGAAAGAGAGTGACCTGAAGAAACTGTGAAACAAATGACGATACCTATTATGATGAAGCCATCAGCAGAAAGTTTGCAACATGGAAGCAGTCCCTGTTCCACACGCTCCCTTACAGAGATCTGAAACACACACACACACACACACACACACACACACACACACACACACACCAGCTTTGAGTCTGCGCGGCAACTGAAAGTATAAATGTTCTAGGTTCTTTCAGTGAACCTAGAATTACAACAGGAAGTGTCCTGAAACCACAGACACGCTGTCTGTGCTGTGTGTTTGTGTCTCTCTCTGTGTGGGAGGAAATTGCACTCGAGTGTATCAAGTCAACACACTAACCCACTCTCACTTACACGCACACACTCTCACACTCGCACACATACACACACACCCACACACACTCACGGGCTTAATGTCCTTATGGGGTCTGTCTATTGACAAAATTATTAATGAGCTTAATAAATAATACACTACTCTTAGAAGTCTTACCTAACCTTATCATTAATAAATTAAGAATTATGATAAAAATCATTAATAAATTAAGTAATAAATTATTACTTTTGTTACTTTCTACTTTCTTTTTAACATATAAATAAAGTAATAAACAAATAGGGAGGTTCTCTTGTGTGTGTGTTGGGGAAGGGGGTTCTCAAAAGGTCAAAGAGAAATTTGGGCCCCACCTAGATTTAAAACACACACACACATAGAACATGGTTGGACTGGGATGCTAGATCGCGTGCGTGAGTGGAACGGTACCTACATCATTGGGAAGCACCTCCACGGTGGTGTTGTAAAACTTATCTCCATTCACTTCGATATTTCCACTTCTGAAGAGGTACCTAGACACACACGCACACACACAAAACAGGATTAGTATTGATTAAAAAGTGAAAAAAATACCTCAGTGGTCAAATTCTAACAACATGCAAGTAACGTCCTTAAAGCCAACAAGTCATAACTGATAAACACATCAGAGAAAAACCCGATTATTTAAAAAGTTGCAAATAACTCATAGACCTGAGAAAGCTTGGTGTTATCTGCGTGACTGTGCAAACAAAAACAGCTTAAAAACACCCTGTTTCATCCCAACAATCTAATCGCTAATACACTCCGCCAGCAAAGGAAGACAAAATATAAATCCTTCAAAAATAGATAACCATGTACACTGCTGAAATCATGACAACACATCATGAATATAGACAAGTTCTAATTAATGAACTACTAACTAATGAATTACTATAAATACTTTATATGTATTTATATGTCTTATTATTATATGCATTTTCTACTTATTTGTAGCTCACATTCCATTTACTAGCATCCTTACTAAGAAAAAAATCATCAGGGCAATAATAAAAACAATCAATGTTTATTTATTTCCCTTTGTTATGATCAAAGTAAATGCCTCTTCCAAACGGTTGAGATGTCACTTCATGGTAAAAGTATCAATATGTTTTTAAATAAATAAATAAATAATAATAATAATAATAATAAAAATTAATCTGAAAAAGTCATATAAAGTCATAACATTTTGCAACAGAAGAAATGCTTTTGAGAATGAGATCCACTGCATTTCTTATGTCATGCTACTAAGCGATTACAGTACAAAGCACACTAATTAAAAACACAGCATTTTACTGGCAATTCGTTTAGCTTATTTCCTCATTTTTTGGAAAATCATGCATAGTACAAATGTACAAGAGAAAGGGAAAGAGCAAAAACCAAACTAGAACAAAGACACACCTGCCACTTCCTTTAAAATAAAGGTGTCTATAAATATAGAATTCTACATTTAGAAACACATATAATACATACACAAGGTGACAGGTTAGTGGCGATTTTATCATTTAAACACCTAACATACAATGTTTAACATGAAACAATATAATATTCAATAACAATGACATTTTTGAACATAACACCGTAATGTTATTTAAAAGAAACCATATTTATGAATGAATTTATGCTTTATGAATGAATTCTTTGATATAGTACTTGTGTTGCACTGATCTGTTACTAGTGTAATTTTATGTTAAGTAAGCGATAGCTGACAATAATTAGCTAGAATTTTGCTAGAAATTCCGCAGTAGTAGTTCAGGCTATAAGTGTAAGGGATTTATGTATATTTGTAAATTTTGTATATTTGTAAGCTGTTTAACTACTTTGTCTTTTTAAAACGTTCCTTTGGGAATGTTAAACCAGAATTTTAACCCAATCTTCCATTGTTTTTAGCTTAAACACAATTAACAATGAAAAAGCTTTCATCCTCAAATAGCAGAAATGTTTATGCTAATTTAATTACTGTCATATGATTTTAACATAAAGTGACTTTTAGGTTGTAAATCACATGATTTCCACTCAAGTAAAAAAAAAAAAAAGTCAACATTTCAGATGGGTTAAATTATTGGGCTGCATCAAGCAAAGAAAACAACTAAGGAGATTTTAAATTACTAAAAATGAATTAAGAACCCTTTAAAACATTATCAAAACCTGGACGGATAGCGCTGAACCGTCAACTTGGGTGACTTACGCATTTAATAAAGTTGCATAGAAAAAAAGCAACAGTAAAAACCAGAGCTATATTTAATAATAATGAAATTAAGAGCATTTCCACACACACACACACACACACACACACACACACACACACACACACACACAATGTGTTGAGGGTTGTTACTAAACAGGTGTGTTTCCATAAGAAAACCACTTGTTAGTGAGACTCAGAAAAAAACTGTTTGCTATGGAGCATAAAGATTCTATTTTTGGCGTGATGGAAAAAGGCCATGTGATCTGATGAGTCCAGATCCTATTTCAGAGCAATCATACCTCTGTATACACGCCTCGTCAACTGGCCAAGTCTAGACTCAGTAATGTTATTTGGCAATAAAATGTAGTCAGCTGACGACCTGAATGTACTGAATGACCAGGTTATCATAGGATGTGGATATAATTTTCATACATGAACTGGCCACCACATTGTGGACCGTAATCAAAGCTAAAGGTTCTGAATAAAACATGCAATTGTTTTTGGCCAAACAGCATGCTTGAGTGGAACAAAAATAAATTGTTCACTCATATTTCATTAACCTATTAAATAGTATTAGGTAGATTTGCAGAACAAACTTCACTTATTGCAGTAAGATAGACATAATATCAAGAAATAAAAGCTACATTTATTGCAATACATTTTTGAGTATATAGTAGCTACAAATTAATTCATGTGCATCTCATGTTTTGCTTTTTAAATCAGAGATGGGACAAATTAATTGGCTATTCGTTAACATGCAAATGCTATAAAAGAAAACATTTTTGTAATACTAAAACATTTGTGTATATCGGAGTGCCACAGTGTATCACAATATAAGTGAATACATTTGTATGTGCTTGTAGGCAAAATTCCGAATGCCAGAAACATCCTTTGAGAAACCCACACTGATTTCTGCTGTTGCTAGCAGTACACGTCCTGCCCTCACGGATGTCACTGCTTTATACGTTCACGACTCAGTGATTGTGATTGCGATCTGCACTAAGAGAAACACTACCCATGGGACGCCCCTTTAGCGCTTGTTTCCTCTTGCTTTTCAAATGTCAAAAGAACAGTCTGATCTCTGGTTTACTGTAAGACACACACACACACACACACACACTCGCTTCGGTAAATACTGTAACTCCAGGGAGTCTGGAGAAGTAAATTTACACAGTTGCTAGGTTTACGCTTTACGGTTTGTCACTCTTTGTGACACGGACCCCGGGCTGTTGGGACACACATTTCAGAAGAAATACGGTTTCAGATGTTTACATAAAGACAGAACTGCTTCCAAAACATCTGACTTAAATGCTGAAGCGTTTCCTCTGTCATTGTTTCATTGCTCGTCCTCACTTTCGTCATGTGGTTTCTACAAGAGAGGTCAACTCAAATGTGCTTAATGTGCGGTTTTGAAAAGGAAGACGTTTTGCTTAGGCATGACTTTAAAATATGCTGGACGCAAAAAAAATGATCAGTATTACAATCTCTGTATGAGTTCATAAGCCTATGATTAAATGTTACAATCTAGAGTTAGCAAGATTAATCACGGGTGCGTGTGTCTGTGTGTGTGTGTGGGTTGGGTTATTGGGATCTGGCATTTAAAGTGCTCTATTTATTGTGTAGTATTTTTATTTATTTATTTACTATTTATATCAGTGAAAAATCAAAAACTATTCTGAACAGCAGTGCACAAATATTAATTATAATCAAGATCTGAGAAAGCATGATAAATGTAAAACTTTTATTTATTGGAAGGCAACATTTGCAACATATTCCATTCTCTTACTACAGTATTTCATGTAGATTATAGAGAAACTGAAACCGATACAATAGCCTGTGCTCGACTAAAGAGCAAAACTTTTCCATTCCGTAGTTAACTAGCATCAAGTGGCGCTCACACACACACACACACACACACTCGAATGCTTATCTAAAATCCGATCGTCTTGCGATACTCACTCATTATAACATGCAGCACACGGAACAAGGCTGCGTCCGTGAATTTCTGCACCAAACGTTTTTAAATAACTTTGTATTTGGTGAGCCGATCATGGCTACTGACTAATAAGCAGCGAGAATAGTGCTGAATAGTTGCTCACTGTCGGCCCACATGCATGGAGAGGTCACCCCGGGGTCGCCTCAATCACAGCTTGAGCGGAATTTGTACCGCGCTCAGTATGGAATAAGATCACTGTCAAAAATATTCGTGCGTAAAAAAAAAGGATTTGTGTGTAATTCTGTCTTTTGTCTGAGTTGGATTCCAAACTCTACGGCCACGACAGCTTACAGATACGAGATTTTGTGTGTTTGTTACAATACAACTCTGAAATATACAACTCTGAC
>JAQMYK010000002.1:4994627-5025820 GCA_030014345.1 Clarias buthupogon
TGCGACTGATTTATTTTGGCTGTTGCCGTTTGGCCGCGACAGAGTGCGCGGCAGTCATAGACATTCCCCTTGAGTAAACACTGTAGGAACTTTTCAATCAACTTTCTGTTTTGCTGTTTTATATCACCCTGTTATTGATTAATTTCTGATATAAGCATGCCCATGGGAAATTATAGTTGAGTTCTTTGACAGATGTGGGATGAGACAGTTTTGGGAATGAATCTCACTCACTCATGCACTCACTCACTCACACACTCATAGTCTATACCGCTTTATCCTGTATACAGGATTGCTGGGGCCTGGAGCCTATCCCAGGAGACTTAGGCCAGTAGGCAGAGTAGACCCTGAATGGCGTGCCAATCTGCCGCAGGGGAATGAACCTAATGGTCCAAAGGGTTCCAGTGTTTCACAGCATGGGGCAGTGGTAGCTCAGTGTGTTATGGCTCTGACTTGCTGATTAGAAGGTTATTGGTTCAAACTCCAGCTAGTTGTTACTGTTGGGCCCTTGAGCAAGTCCCTTAGAATTTCCCCAAGAATTTCACACTGCTGTAAAGTATATATGATGAATAAAGGCTGAACCTAAAAAATGAATACTTACAAAACAGCATAAGTACTCTGCTGTGGTAGTATTTGTCTTCTTGGTCGAGGTATCCAATAAGACAATTAGAGCAGGATGGTAATAAATAGTACTGGATGCTACCACCATTGGCTGTCAATATATAATACATATAAATGTGTTGAAATTAAAAGGGATATAAACAAAACAGTGTACCATTATATAGTTGTAGCATGAATGAGATAAATCGGGACTTACGGGACTCAGGAATTTTATCGCTTGTAAGAGGGAGTTCCATGGTATCATGCCTACATGTGTTGTCTAGTCTGTGGAGGAAAAGGAACAATTATGAATGTACTTGCTATTTAACAAAAATGTCAAAATGTCTAATTGTTGCTACTATTAAGCTTTCTATATAATAAGGTTGGTGTTGGATTATAATATCAGGTTATCCAGTGTGTGTAACCGCAAAGTATAAATATGGATTTGGATATACCACTTCTAAAGAGCAGGGAAAGAGTAGGGAGGCTCATAACCTGTAGGCTTGTTTCACACGGATGGTTTTGTCATTAGCACCAGGTGAGAGCTCTATCCAGTGTGTCTCCATCGTCTGTATGATCATTCCCACAATACCTTCAGATGCTCCTACAGCAGAGGTCCACTTTCCCATGATCTAAAATATTAACATGTAAACGTGTACATTTACTGTAGGTGAGAACACATTTAGCGCATTTAGCTTGAATAACTGTCAGCTTCATTCTAATGAGTTAAAGACATTTTATATATGATGTATTTTCATCATGCATTTGCAGTTGAGTTGCAAATGACACATTGTGTGGCCAAAGGTATGTGGACACCTGACCATCACAGTCAAAGATGGTTCTTCCCCAAAGCGAAGCCACAAAGGTACAGTAAAAGCACACAGTTGTCCATAGTGTTTTCACCAGAGCAAAGAGGCCCAGACCTGTTCTACCATGACAATGGTCCCGTGCACAAGCCGAAAACATGGTGCAGAAAAACTCAAGTGTCTTGCTCAAAGCCTCTACCTAAGCCTCACTTTGAAATGAACTGGAACTCCAATTGAATTTTATATACAGTATTGAGTTCCTATTGTGTATATGAAATTCTGGCTATATGCACTTTTATTTAAATTCATTCATGAAAAGGAGAGCAGAGAAGGGAGAATTTGAATTGGCAAAAATGTGTGGCGCAATATAATGATATTGAGAGCTGAAAAAAATGAGAAAGAAATTGAGAATAAAAGGAAAAGTAAGGCAAATATTCTAAAAAAATATATTTTTTAAAGGAATGGATAAAGGAATTAGGGGAATTTACAGTATGACAGCTAATATTGAACTGAATGTAACATATAAAAGAAATCAACAGTAATAACAAGATACTCTGATGTACTAATTGAATTATTAAGTAAATAAAACTAATTACAAATGTAAGAGAGGCTTGTGTCCTGTCAACACTTCATATGGCATTTTAGGATTAGATTGTCCAGGAAGTTCCGCCGCTATGTTGCGCGTGGTCGGCCTTGTTTCCGCCTTCCTTTTGGGGCGTCCATAATCAAACCAAATTGCTGATTTTGGGAGCCATGGATGTTGTTGACAGAGTATGTGGCCCGCAAAAAATATACACTGTTGTCGTTAATATGATGCAGATCAATCAGTGAAGTTACCATATATGGTTCTTATATACCTTATCTGTGTACAATCTATACCTGACATGTCTGTCTTACTTGCTTACTTGTTTTCTGTCTTTTGTAATTAAACGATATCTAGGTGCCGATTCGATCTGTATTGCGATTCTGTTAGTATCATGATTTTATAATTACTACCATTCAATATTATGTATTTTTTTTAAAGATGTTTTTACAATTTAAATCAAACAGCAAATAATTTTCTTATCCCAAATGGGAAATTGTGCTGCCTGCCGATGTGTGAATAGTTTAGTTCACACCACCTGTAGGATTATAGAGGAACTGCAACAGTTTACCACTTCAAACACATACACATAAACATTAAAAAAAATTATTATGGAGTCAATGTAGCAATACAAAAAATTGCAATACATAATTGGATAAATATGTAACCCCCCCACCCCCCACCCCCCCTCATCGATATTCTTTTCTACAAATATAATCACCACCGAATTTCTAATTTCCTTTAAAAAAGTCATTAAATACTGCTGGTCAAGCATAATAAAATCGAACTGAACACTTACTGAGCTGTAGTCGCCATTCAGCTCCAGTGGCTTTACGAGTTCCTTACAGTTCGGCTCAATCCTGAAGCTGAAGGCCAGGCCACTCAAAAGAGCCAGAGCGAAGCTGTATCTCAGGAAAGCCATTGTGGATCCTTGTGCAGAACTTCAAACAGGACACCAGTGAGAATTTATACTGCTGTACGGTTGGTGATGCAACAGGTCTAGACAGAGTGTTGCAACACTCTCTAGTATGTAAAAAAAAAAAACCCAACCAGCCAATCTGTACGCACCCTGAACCTCCTTTTCCTGCAAAATTCTACAAAATACATTTCCTTTCTTTTCAATTTTTTTTTAAAATTACACTTTTCCGCACCTCTACATACAAAATCACAAAATGCACAGTGTGGACAAGTGAGACAAGGAACACAGAGACAAGATGAAATACGTGTACTTTTAATTGATCACTGAACGCATTTCAGTCGCTTCAGTGTGGCCTGTTAGAGACCACTTCAATATTCTCCTAGACTCTTTACAGTCATTACAGTGATGCAGTGATATGGTTATAAGACGACACTGAGATGCACAGGATACAGTCCTAATAATATATGTCTCATATTTATGAAATGTGTAGCCTGTACTGTATATACTTTCTTTTCACAGAATTGAAAGTTGACGTGGAAGTGGTGTCAGGGCTCAAGTCACATCCATAGCAAACATGGTGTTAACTAATTATGTAATCAAACTGTCTGATCAAAATTCAAATAAGAGACAACGCACCCATGTTCACAATCAGACTTTCCACTGATTGTCTCCTACAACAATCAACCATTACAATGTGATGCAAAATATTAAACCCATAATACCCATGTGGAGGTTCCCCTCGTGTCACCGGGGCAACTCTGGCTCCGATTTTAACCAAACATTGGCAGCGGAACCTTAGAGTGCTGCGGGTTTGTGGGGTGGGGCCTCCGTGGAGCGAACTTGTATGTCTGGTGCATCCCAGAGGTGATCAATCGGATTGAGATCTGGGAAGTTTGGAAGCCAGGACTACAGTCTTGAGGTCTTTGCCTGCTGGGCCGCATGCACGGCGAGCGTTGGTGTACTGGGTGTTCTGGTGCCTTTCTATCGACACCAGCATTGACTTTTTCGGCATGTTTTGCTACATTGTTTTTTCTATGGGATCGGACTGGAAAGGATGAGCTTTAGTACCCATCGGCATGGGTGTGATCTTTGGGCGCCCAAGATCCTATCAGCAGTTTACTGGTATATAATCGATAATCTACATTAATGTGTTAATGTTACCTGGTGTTAACGTTATGGCTGATCGATGTACGCTGAAATCAAGTGAAGCAGTGAAGCAAGTCTATCATGTGCAATTTAAAAGGAAATATTGCTTTAGATGTGAATGAAATCTTCAGGGCTGATTAGAATCAGAGGCAAAATGTGGTCTGTTTATTTAATTAAATTTTATTTTACGGCAGGTCTACAAAAATATGACATTAATTTTTGGAAAGATTAATTTTACAGAAACTAATAAAGATTTTCTGCCTTATCGTATTGACTTTGTTTATTGATTTTGTATACAGTACAATAGAGCATGGTATGGCATCATGGCGCTGCCAAAAATCTATTAAAGAATAAAGCAATTTTACACTATTTTATTTATTTTAGTGTATTTATAAATATACTGTACCATGATCCCAGAAGATTAATATAAACAATATTGTGATGGTTGTGTTAATAATTTTATCTGTTTAGTGTCAAATCATCACTAAGACCTCTTTATATGATATCCTGTGTGAATCATTTTGATGAAGTCACTTTTTGTGAAGAGAGAACGTGGTTTTGAATCCATAAATGCATTTTGCATGAAGTATCTGTTCAGTTTGAGCAAAAGCCTACTAGTTACTATACTTTGCATGTAGAATTTTGAGAATTTAAGACATAGTTTTTAGCAAATTAGTTTAAACGATGAAGAAAAACTGAATATAAACCTGTAGTGTTGGTGATCATGGGTAAAGAGTCATGTTGAAACAGCTTGGGTTAAACAAATGTTCTAGCGATAATTTCTATCACTGTTAGACACACTGCATTTTACATTCATTAATCATTAATAGATTGTTTTGCCAGTCATAGAAGTTTTATAAAGATACCATGTCCAATGTTAAGTGAGACATGACACAATAAATACTAATGCCTTAAAGCAATCATTCTCTCTTCTTTTTTTTCCCTATGGTCTGAGGAATATAATAATATACAGTAAACTCAATATAATGAAAAGAGCTTTGGATACTCTGAGCATGGCATGTTCGTTATTGCCAGACGGGCTGGTTTGAGGATTTTTAAAGTCTGTGCATAACCTGGAGTTTTATCCACAGCATTCTCACATGGAGACCATGGTGATGGAGTTAATCACTCTGTACAACCACGGAAAGCATGACAGAATAGATGGGGAAAAAAACCATGTTAAATGTTTAGCTACAGTGAACACGGGCTCCCTTAAAGTTTAAAATATGTAACAATCTGAAGATTATGAAAATCCCTCCTTAGGGACGAAGACTGAGTGAGTAAATCCTAATGGACAAAAAAAAAAGAGTAAGAAAAAAAGTCTCATAAACCCACATGAGAGGTTTGATTATGTGTAAGAGACAATTAAATTGTGGTCTAACAGGCTCTACATATTTATATACTATATAAACAATATGAATATTTCTCTATATATGAATGATTGTGTGTACAGTGTACAGATGCATCTCTTTCGCAAGTTGCCAATCTGATTTTCAAGCACCAGGCATCCACTTGCTGAGTATTCATGGCTAAGAGTTTCATTACTTTTGGAAAGTGTACTGTGATTGAAGTTTTCTATAAAGGTTCAATCAGTTTTGCGCCTTTGAAATTCCATGACAAGTCCCGTTTTGAGTTGAATGCCCTTCGTATAGCGTTGTTTTTGTAGCAAAAACCTCAAGAAGATTTGAGGAAGGAAGATGCTTTCATGTTTCATATAATTATGGAAAAAGAGAAATGGTACTGTAACAGTAAATTTGGAAGGTGATCAACAAGAACAAGCAGTTTCAAGCACTAAAGCAGGGATCTTGCATGCTGAACATTGTTGCCAGATGTTACTCCTTGTGCACACGCTCCATCCCCTCAACCCAAGCTGGAGCATCTGTGGAAATGGCTGATCATTTCACCTCTTGACCGGTCAATACTAAAGTTTTTCTGTAGAAGCCAGTGGATCATTCCACAATAGAGAATACCCAGGGGAATTAAACTCATCCTCATTTTGAGATGATCTCAAGCACACGGAGACAGGAATCGAACATGGCCGGGAATCGAACCCGGACCATAGAGGTGCAAGGCGACAGTGCTGACCACTACACCACCTAATGCAAAACCTCTTTTATTTAAAATAAAGACAGACACTATTCTCAGGGTTTCATTTTATTGTAAATTTTAATATTATTATCATCATAACTACAGTACAGGTTGTATCATCATCTGAGATACACAGGCTTTTTGAAGTCAGGTGGAGAGATCATGGTATTAACTATAAAAACTGTAAAATGTGTAAAAAAAATTTTTAAAGAAATGTTCTAGTGATAATTTCTATCACTGAAAAACCCCCACACTGTTTCTTTAATGATTAACAAATAGTTTTGCCAGTGATAGAAGTTTAGTACAGATACCATGTCCAATGTCAAGTGTTATCCAGTCAGATATGACAAAATAAATATTAACACCCTTAAGCAATAATTCCCCTTTTTTCTTCTTTGGGGAATATAATGATATACAGTGATATCCATATATCGACTTTGAGTGTTGCATGTTAAATGATGCAAAAAATACTAAAGAACAGCTGGTTTATTGAGGCCACATTCACATTACAGACCATTTTGTTCAATTCAGATTTATTTGTTTTTTTTTTTGCTCGGATGGGATTTGAAAGTCATGACAGTATTTTAGGAAAAATATGCTCCAATCAGCAAGTGGTTAGACAGCTGAATTTGTTGACGACCAGAAGAAGGACAGAAGCCAGACAGCTGTTTTAGCGACTGTTGCCAGAACTGTTATGAAATCCCAGTGCTGAATGATGATGTCACTGATCGCCGTACACATGTGCAGAGGCAAAAAGTCACATGCATTCCGGTCTGCCAGTTCTGATTCAAATTACAAATTGGTATGTCTGATCTAGGACCACATGGAGAAGTGACACATTCGGATTTAAAAGAAGAAAAAAAATCGGAATTGAGTCACTTCAGGATGGTCATGTTTAAGCGGACCCCGCACCAAGGCATGACAAAGGCATGAGGAAGAAGAAAGCTGATCATGGGAACAGAGGAGAATATCCAGACTGGTTTAAGTTCACAGGAAGACTATAAGCACTCTTTACACCCACAATGAGCAGAAAAGCATGACAGAATATGAAACACAGGCTCACTGAAAGGTACATTTATCTAAAGACGGACTGGATGCGAGTGTGTGGTGAAAACTGACACAGACAGCTGATAAGTCAGAGTGTATATAGGCAGGCTAATGATGAGGAAATGCAGGTTAATGTTAGCTGATGGTGCGTTGTTGGAGCAGGGACACCGCTGAGGATTCTCAGTATGTCTCGTTGTGGTTTTGTCCCTGCGTCTGATCTGCTCCAAAGCTCCTTCCTCTTGCTTTTTGTCTTGCAGCTCCTTTTGCCCAATAACGGACGTCATAGAGATATCACCAGAGTGATCAGGGGCGGGGTCGGGGCAGTTTAACCAGTCTGAAGCAACGGGTCGGGGAAATCCTTCTTCAGGGGCAGAGCCTGGGTGGGCAAACTTCCAATAGTGGGCGCCTTTGAAGAGGAACAGAGAACCTGTTGGAGAAAGGAGACAAAGAAGCCTTGTAAAAGACACGTGAGAGGTTTGAGTTACTGTCTATCGGGGTCCCATGACATGTCTCTCCTCCTTACCATTGTTCTCTGTAATGATTCCGTTCACTCCGCCGTCAATGAGCTCCGCCCACACTTGACCGGTCTCTCCTTGATTTCCTCCAGGCCCCCAAACCACCACTCCTTTATCAGCGTCCCAGCGCACACCCTGTCTCTGTAAATCCGAGCCTGCAGGATCCAGAGCAGACAGCGGCTGGGGGAAATCGTCCTGCAGAACCAGGTCCTTAAACAACCAGAACTGAGAATCTAAAAAACACACAGCAGGGCAATGAATTATTAAGGATTATGAAGGATCAAGTATTTTGGTTTCTTTCATTTCCATTCTCATATTCATACGGTATGTGATGTTACATGGAGCATGAGGACGACTGGATGAACTGACCGCTGATGAAGATGATGGCGTGATCTTCATGCCTCTCCAGTACGGCCCTCAGCGGGGGCAGAGATGTGGGCAGAGCAGCCCAGAGTTTGCGCACCGACACGGCTCTCCGTGAAACCAGACCCCCTCTTCTCACCCTCCACATACTCGGACCTGAGAACGCATTCCAGTAAGACTTTATCGACACATCATTTAAACCTTTATGTCTACTTGGTAATGATGATCAGAAAAGTAATAATAATACACCTTTAATAACACGATATAAAAATTGTACTTCCGTAAAGATCCTGAGACTTTACCATTGAAGAAAAACACCTCGCCTCGGATTTTAGCAACCGCATCGAAACTGGTGTTGCAGCGATCCACAGAAGGGCTGAATTTAGAGAAAAGAGGAGCGAAACACACCACTGCTCTTACACAACACCACTTTTAGAATATTTCACAACTCAGTGCGGTCACACAGTCGTGTACACATTTTTAATTAAACATTGAACAAAAGCCAGCATGATCTATTAACAATAACAACAAAAGAACAACCGATCAGATGCTGTATATAACAAGGGCTTCCGTTCCATCCCTGCGTGGATGTTCATCATACCTGTCCAGGTGACCGTGTGTGTGTCGGTTCCTGTGTGTGAGTCTGTGTGTGCCTCTGTGTTGATGTTTAAGTTCAGCCTCTGGAGCATGACTGTCTGTCTGTACATCATCACTCTTCTTTCCTAAACAAAGTACATTATATTGAAACTTCAATATAACTTCAACTTTAATATATTGATCTTTGTCTCAGGAAATTAAACATTTACAAATTTTAATGAACATATTTGTATAATTATGGAATCACATACTGTTTATCAAGAAGTACATGGATGGATGGATGGATGGATGGATGGGTGGATGGATGGATGGATGGATGGATGGATGGGTGGATGGATTAACTAACTGGATTGATGAACTAAGCGATAAACTAATAGCTGTATGGATGGACAAAGAAACTGACAGAAAGAAATATGACAGGCAAACAGAGCAATAAGTGGATTGATGGATAAATGGATTGATTAGTGGATTAGTTGATTGAGAAATTGATTAATGTATAAACACACTATGATTATTATTATTTTTATTATTATTATAAATTAGTTAAACTGAGTGATTCACTGATAGATGGGGAGAGAGGGATGACTGAATAGATGGAGGGATAAATGGACAGGCAGAAAAATGACAGACTGATAGTTTAGACACACAGGCATAGATGAGTGGATGGATGAATGAATAGAAAGATGGATTAACAGCGTGATTGGTTGATAAATCAACTACTGATGTACATATAAATCGTTGGATTGATTAATTAGATTTAATGAATGAATGGATGGATGGATGAATGAAAGCTTTTATTGACAGAATTACATAAAGGATGGATGGATGATTTAAGATAAATGGATTGATTAGTTGATGGATACATAGACGGGCTGATTGATTAATAGACTGCTTGCTTGATTGATTAGATGGATTGATTGATGGATGGATAGATGGATAAATAAATTTATGGATAAATAAATGCTTGTATAGATGGACTTACAAATGGATGGATAAATGAGTGGATGGATAGATGGATGGATGGAAGGGTAAATGGATTGATGAATGAATTAATTGATTAATAAATTTATGGATAAACTAATGCCTGTATAGATGGACTTACAAATGGTGGGATGTGTGAATGGATATACAGTAAGGGTGGATGAATTGATCAACAACTTCATGGATAAATGAATGCTTGTATTGATGGACTTACAAATAAATGGATGGGTGAATATATGGGTAGATGGATGAATAGGTGGATGGATTGATGAATAAATGAATTGATCAATAAATTTATAGGTAAATAAATGCCTGTAAAGATGGACTTACAAATAGATGAATGGAAAGGTGGATGGATGGATGGATGGATGGATGGATGGATGGAAGTGAATTGATTGATTAATGAATGAATTGATTAACAAATGCATGGATAAATGAATGCTTGTATTGATGGACACAAATAAATGGATGGATTAATGTATAAATTTATTGATTAATAAATGAATGTATAAATGAATGCCTGTATAGATGGATTTACAAATTGGTGGATGAATGGATGGATAGATGCATGGGTTAGTAAAAGAAATGATGTATAGCTGTAGATGGTAGATTGAGTGATAGAATGATTAGATTGTATCGTATTGGATGGATGCATTGATTGATAGATTGATTGACAAACTTATAGCACAAATGGATTGTGGTTATTGATTTCTCCCTACACATCCCTCTGTTGCTCACCACTCACAATTCAGAACATTTTTGGTGTAGTCTGGAGGGAGTTACCGTAGAGAGCGCTGATCTGCTCCCGGTCTGGAGATCCCAGGCTGAAGTTGAGCGGGTCTCCCAATGGCCCTTGGTAATACGGCCTCATAACGGACCCCCTTGCTGAAGAGTGGGAGAGTCCGAGAGCATGGCCGAGCTCGTGCACCAGCACCGTGAACACATCCGTGCCTTCAGCGGCTGTCGGCACACAGAGCATGCTTTTCAGTAAAGAAACTGAACCAAGCACATAAAATGTTGTCTGAAGTGTGTGTGATGTGGGTGTGAGACCTGGCTGTCTGAAAGCCCACTCCTCCTCTGCATCCAGATGAACTTCACCTGCTCTTTTTGGGTCAGATGGAAAGAAGGCGTGGCCAACTGCTCCACCCACCCCATCAAAAGGATATCCATCATCATGTGGGCCATGCAAGAAATCAATCAGGAGATCCGCCCCTTCTGGTTCTCCGACCTATCGGACATCAGGCACCGAATAATAAACAGGGAGTTGCTAATAAGTTCGCTGTTGCTAAACCAAGTGGTAATTATTTCAGATCAGTTAAAAAGATGTGTATAATGGGGTAGTTTAAATAAACATTTGCTGAGCTAAAATCTGACCTCGTGAAACTCAAGAGCCGTCGGTTCTGCCCACACTTTCAGAGCGTAGAAGACTAGAGAACGAAATGTCTCATGGGACAGAGCAGAGGAGGTGGGGTATGTGCGCAGTCTGAGAGCAAAAGAGCGAGAGAGAGAGAGAGAGAGAGAGAGAGAGAGATTAATGTCATTATAGCGTTTTGAGTGTTTAATTGATAGGAATATCAATAATTTAATTAAGGAATATCATACTTGGGGTTGTGCTGTCAGCACATCTATTAGGGTGATTTTACAAGACAAGACAAGAATAGATAGATGGGTGGATGGACGGATTGATGCATGAATGAAGTGATTGATGAATTCAATGATTGATACATTGGTGGACGTATGAATGCTTGTATAAATGAACTTGGATGGTTGGTTGATGAATGAATGGGGAATCACCCAAATGAGGATGGGTTCCCTGTTGAGTCTGGTTCCTCTCAAGGTTTCTTCCTATTGACATCTCAGGGAGTTTTTCCTTGCCACTGTCGCCTTCACCCTTGGCCATCTGATTATTATCTAGACACATTTTTCTCACACATACACACTTCCATACAGTTTCATTTTTGGAAGTTGCTTCGAGACAATGACCATTGTTGAAAGTGCTATATAAATAAAATTGATTTGAATGGATGGATGCCATAAAGCTGCTTTAGAACCAAGGTGAGATCCAGGAACTTGATTTCTGGTCCAGTGAATGTAGTCACATTTATGTTCCTGTACATGATCAAAGCCTTCTCAAGCTCTGAACTGATCCAGTCTACCAACATGAGTAACAGGTTTTTAAAGAGTGTATGAAAAAATTAGTGCGAAATGATGAGCTTAAGATAACACACACTTCCAGTTGATGTTACTCTGAGTCCAGCTCGACACGGCTCTCTTCACCCTCTGGCCGTGAAGCTCAGTATCCAAATCTGAGTCAGCAATCTGACTGCCTTCATCATCAGGAAGTGAACAGCGTGGCGTCTGCATCAGTGTGAGTGTTTCATTATCTGAAAGAGAGAGAGAGAGGAGGGGGGGGGGGAGTGGATGAAGACAGAGAATAGAAGTGATTGGTCACTGCTGATCTGATGGAGATTGATGTGGAGGAGAATGGTTTGTGTTTTTCCTACCCAATGCTCCAGTGTCATCTAATCCAGCAAATCTCTGCATGGCCTTCAGAGCGTGTGTGACTGCGGTCCAGGCTTGAAGCTGCCCCGTGGAGGGGTCAGGAGGGGGCAGATAACCATACTTCATCAGCCAATCCTGTTTAAGAACCAATAAAAGTATCTGATCATTGGTTAAGCACATTTACTTGGATGGTATTTTGCATTAGTGCTCATAAATGGATGGATGGATGGATGGATGGATGGATGGATGGATGGATAGACTTTATTGATCCTCAAAGGGAAGCCTTTAATGCTACAGGACGTTTGAGTACTAGACAAGATTTTAACATTCAGTAACATTTAATGAGTATATGATTGTTTATCTTTAAAATGCTTGTGTTAAAGAGTGATGAGCCCTCACCACCAGCCTTGCGCTCTCATCCACTGTGGGTGAAACCGAGGGAGGAGTTTCTAGTGTTAATGATGCAATGGGTGGAGCCAACGGGACAGAGACGGCCCATTTGCATCCACACAGGCTGAGAGTAATCATCATCCACTGCTGCACCTTCATACTGAGAAGTTGTCGGATATTGAAGGTGAATGATAAACACCGTCCTCAGCCAGGGGGAAATGTTCTGAGTTCCATCTTTGTTGGTCTGGTGGTCCCTGTGCATGAGGAACAACGAAATACATCACATCATTACAATCAGTGACATCATCCTAATGAACACTTTATACAGTTTAATGTTTTTTTCTAAAACAGTGCGAACAAGGGTCAATAAACTATAAAAACTGTAAAAAAAAATAAAAATAAAAATAATAAAAAAATTGTTTATTTCCTTAGATGAGTTATGAGTGGTGAAAAATAAATGTAGCAAACTCACAGGAAATTATACACAACACTTTACATAATGCAAGATTAGTATTATGGTGGGAATATGGCAATAATAAATAAATAAATAATTGTATAAATAAATAAATGTAATTAAATTAATAATTAAATGTGGAATTAATTGAATGTATCATGAAATAATTTAATTAAATGTTGAATTAAATAATTACATATTTAAAAGTAACTTATTTAATTGCTGTTTACATATTTTAAATGATTTATTTAATTGTCTTTCATGATTTTATTATTTTAAGATTTATTCAACTATATATTTAATTATTTATTTAAATGTTTATTTTATGAGTTATTTAATGATTTAATGATTTATTTTATAGTTTATTCCATTGTATATTTCATTAATTATTCCATAATTTAGTTAACTATTAATATAATTATTCATTTCAAGATTTATTTCGTAATTGATTTCAAGATTTATTTCCAGATTTATTTGTGATTCCTTTATGATTTATTTCATGATTTATTTATTTTATTATTTACTTATCTATGTTTTTGATAATTTATTTATTCACAGTTTATTAAATTATTACAATTGTTTTTAATTTAATAATTTATTTCAAATGTATTTAATTATTTATTTCATGACTTATTTATTTCTTGGCCGCTAGTTGGACACATACCATGAAATGATTAAATCTGTCAATGTTACCCATCTAACTCAGTGAGTGGAGTCGAATGCTGATCCACTCAAGTCGATTGGTTTGCACTGCTAGCTGCAGCATGACGCTGTAGAATCCTTCCGTTAATCACATTTATTTATTTAATTAATACATTTATATTCCACCCTCCATAAAAAAACAAACCAAATACAAACATGATCTTGTTTAACAAAGGAGAAGATTTAACAGAAGCTTGATCTAAAGAAATGTTTATTTCATTAAAGATGTATGCATTTAATTAATTTTAAGCAGATGTTGTTTGAACATTTATGGAATAGTCTCCAGCAAGTGTAAATAAGAAAATGAGTTAACAAGTTTAACAATTTAATAAAGCATGTTATAAATGTAAATGGGGTGTTTGTCTTTTTTTTTCTCTTAGGGAGACTAAATAAAAACATGGCGGCTGGTGAAGATGTGGGAATTATATCTGTTTATTGTTGTGATATGATCTAGAACTTGTATCTAAAAACAAATACCATTTGTTATCATAGAAGTGAATAATAATAATAAAAGCACCATTTTAAACTGTTTACAATAAAATGATGCACTTTACACAAAGGCATGTGGTTTAGTGGTTAGCGCTGTCGCCTCACACCTACAGGGTTGAGGGTTCAAATCTCCAATCTTGCCTCCGGTCTGTATGCGCAGAGTTTCCATGATTTCCCCATGTTGGTGGACTTTTTCCACGTACTTTTGTTTCCAAAGACATGCAGATGATCGCTGTTTCCGAATTATCCTTAGTGTGTGAGTGTGTGTGCTTGTAGGTACCAATAAGGATAGGATCCTTAGCTAATACCTTCCCCTTCCAGAAGTGATCAATAGCAGGAAGTCGTGGATCATTTCGGCCAAACGCTGTTCGTGCAGACGGCTTTAATGGACAAGTACAGAGCCAATAAAAAGAACTGATAGACGTGTGTGCTGCAGGTTAAAACCAACTAACCAGAAAAATACAGTCATCCTGTAGCATCATAGACAGTACAAACAAATACAGAACAAACAAAAGCTAAATTGAGGCTCGATTGAAGAAATGCTCACACTCATGACTGTTACACACAAGTCACAAATGATGTCACAAAACTACAAGTAACACAGCTTCACAAGAAAATACAACAAGAGCGTGATTGTGTCTCGGTCACAGATTGATCATCTCCTCGCTCCTAACTCATCTCCGTCGTTCCATAACTGTCTGGTTTCATCCAGCTTCTCGTGGACTCGTTTCCTCCAGCCGCTCTCTTCCTTAATGAAATGACACCTTGTAATTGGATTAAGTCCTCGTGTCCTACAAGCTGCGCAATGCCCCTTACACCATGTCTTCTGCTGGAAATTAAATCCGCCTTGTACTCCTCCTACTCCTTCATGTTCTTTCCTCAATCATGCAAATCGGTCCGTCTTCAATCCACTTACTCGTTTTTACAAGCAAAAACTTCCCGGCAGCAATAAAGAGATTTCCCCTTTTCACCGGATTAGTCGTGTGTTGAAAGGAAGGACAGAGAATGTGAATCTGCAGAGGATTTTCTCGGATACTTCCTGTTATACGGTGTAAGTCAAATGAATTAATGTATTGCATCGTCTTTCCATTCCATGTGTGTAAGTCATGAGTCTTTGTTGAACTCTGACTGCCTTATTATTTTTCAGATCCTTTGCTTATTGGATTGTTCCTTGGATCGCTGCTCGGCCTTGATGTTTATATTTAATGGAGTTTTGGCCCATTTTCTGATGCCTGACCTTGATTGCAGCTCACGGTTTCACTCTGCTTACTGCCTTCTGCAATAAATCGACTTTGTATCTGATCATAGCTCTGCATCAGAGTTCTAGATTTACAGTGTACATTACATGTCCAGTTCTGTTAACGCTGCTTCTAATAGGAATTTCAAGCATTTTTAATTAACATTTAAAATAAATAAATAAAGATCAAGATTTCAGCTCGTGTCTCATCAGGTTAGCACACGTCACAAAGCTTGGATGTAAACAGAGTTTTCATTTATTATTAACTGTGCAATTAGCTAAGACCTTGTTCACACATACACAATCATGTTCAAGTCAAACTGGGACTCATGAAATTTCCCATCAATGAAGGTGAAATGTTTTAAAGAAGGCCATCCATAAATGACACATCTGTCTGTTTGAACTGTACACACGATCATTCACCAACACAACTTGCACGTTATAGGAACTTGGCTGGGAGTTATTGTCCTCCGTACAGTCCTGTCCTCGCTTCAAGACATTTCTGCATGTTTGGGCCATTAAAGGCGTCCCTGGGAGGCCATCTTGACTCTGTGGTACTGAGAAAACTTTCTACCTTGATAGTATCCAAGCTCTGGTGAAACACTAGGGTAAGTGCATTAGTGTAGCAGGAGATTATATAGAGAAATAAAGGAGCTTTTACTCTCATAATGCGTCCTGTTATTCTGAAGAATCAAAAGTCCTGGTTTGACTTGAACAGCCATCGTATATATTTATTTTTCTGTATTTTCAGACAGCGTTTTAGGTCACTCCAAATGGATCTTTTGTAAAACTCCTTCCAGAATCATGGGATTTATATCATCTGTGCTGATCTGCCGTGAATGAATGTGATGAAATCCTGATCCATAGCCAAACCAGTAGCATTATGATTTATATTGATTTATTTTAATTCTTTAGTTTTATAAGGCTTTTAATAGCTATTTAACACAAAATACAAATGTCAAGACATTTTCAAGTCAACTGCTATGAAACAGGCATCACAATCTAATAATTGACAGTTTACTAACGGAACCTGAACTTTACGCTACTTAAAGTCCTGCCGTAATGGTTAAGTATAAAACAGGGATACTTGATTTCTTAAATCTGACCGGTGATAAGGTGTTGATTAACAGCAGATCTGATTTCAGATCAGATTAGAAGCTAATTGCAGGTTTTTATTAATGTAGTGTAAGGTTCATGTTCTAATAAAGACTTATACTGTACATTATTGTTACTACTGTACAGTCTCTGTGAGTTTAAGATTAAGCTGTATGTTTTCCAACATGGGAAAGTCTTCAGGATGGAGGATGATGTATTTTCCAGTTTTGGGACGACATAAAAACTTACTTCAAAATAGAGAAACAGAGTTGGTGGTGAGAACGATGGTTTACAGTTGATGTAAGGTCAGAAAGGGCAGGAACCAACTGGTTTTGCAGACATTAAAGATAGCGATAAATTAACAAAATGGTAGAAAAATGCTGTTATCAGAAAATAGGCAACATCTAGTTAGTGTGATGTGGCCTGAGATGAATAACATTACATCATTAAGTGTTGATTTGGACTATTCCATGGAAAGGTCAACTTTACCATGAGAAGAAAAAGTAGGAATAATTCATAGGATTCATACCAAACCAGGCTCATACTGTACACTACAAATACCACGTCTGCTTATATGGAGTAAACTTATAAGTACTTGTAAATTAAACAGCAAAGTCCAGTGCTGGGCATCAAAAGGAAAAAAGAGGCACAAAAATGATGAAAACCTCAAAGGAGAAGAGAGGAAAAGAAAGAGAAGAAATAATTTCTGATTTAATAATTTCATGGTTAGCTTTTCACAGTTACTATTGTACCAATCAGTGCTGATTCAGATACTCATCGTCTCTACTTCTTTACCCTGTATGCAGGGTTTTGGGGGATCCTATCCCAGGAGAATTAGGGCACGAGGCGGGGTACACCCTGGATGGGGTGCCAATCCATCGCAGAGCACACACATGCTACAGGTGATTTGGAAACACCAGTTCCTAAATTGTTTCTCCGACATACAGATTGGTCTGGACTGTTGGAGGAAACTGGAGGACCCGGAGGAAACCGGGTTTCACACAGAACCCGAGGCAGGACTCGAACCCAGATCCTGGTGGTCCAAGGCAACAGTTCTAACCACTACAGCATTGTGCCGCCCTGATTCAGGCACGTCACATCCGTAACGTGAAAATGTCACATCCACAACTCCAGTTCATCTAAAATTATTTATTCCGAAACCATTCATTCCAAACTTTTTCAAATCTACACTTTTTGCGTTCATTCTCTTTCTGCAGCATTCTTTAAAACTCATAGTTTGTACTAAACCTGTAATGTTTTATAAACGGTTGTTTAATGTCACATCCATAACGCTGATAAAATTCAGGTGTAAATGTTTACATGAATTTAGAGGATTTGCGTGTGATTAACTGAAGAGATTACGTTAAAATTCATGCACATGGATTCACTGATATTAAGCTTATTTATGCTCTGAGGCTTTTTGTTCACCAATATGAGTCCAAGATGTGTCACGTCCACGACATTAGACCCGCCCACTTGCTTATTTTCCAATATTTGGTCAATTGTACACACACAAAGGAAACTAAACTACTTGACAAATTATGAAAGTTTCCTCAAATGTTATTTAGTCCAAATTCAATGAAAATATCAATTATTTAAAGAGTACAAAATTCAGCCTAATCAGTTGTTAAAATACGGCACATGCCAACATAATGAAGTCATAAATAACAACAATAACTACACTAATAATCACACACTTCTACAAATCTATTTTAACAACTTTAAAGCAGGAAAAAAAATAGCAATGCATGGTTTGTAAATCATAGAAACCAAGTGAGCGCTTACCTTCTTCCCTCTGTCCTTAGGACTCTGTGTCTTTTGGCTTTAATTCGCCCACTCTGTCCTTCACTCCCTCCTTCTCCGTCTCTCTGAACAGATGTGTCCCTCTCATCTCCTGAGCTCTCCCCCTCCTCTCTCCTGACCGCCCTGCTAACACAATAGCCCCTTAAACACCCCCCGAAAAACAGGCAGAACACACTGTGTGTGTGTGTGTGTGTCTGATCTAAGACATAGGCTGTTACTTTTTAAAACCGAAATCCTCTTAACAAATTGATTTAAAACCATCGCAGGCCAAGATTTCACCAGGTTTCCGGCACTACACTGAAATTCACACTAGATGTCTAAGCGTACTCGATTTCTGCTTTAATATTTTAACTGTAAATTAAACGTCAGATGACAGAGAGGACAAGAATGATTGAACGCCGGGGTCGGATGGAGAAAGGTTTCGAGATAAGTACATTTTCGCATGTCCGAGTCTTACATGCTGTCTTGGACGAATTTCGGATTATAACAGAGATTCCAGATGTGTTGTCAATCTCTCCAGAGCAGGAGCGTGTGGGTCTGAAGGGAATTACTTAATCAGAAAAGCACACAGGCAGGATGCTTAATGTTTGCAGGACAGTTTTTTTTTTGCTGAATGTTGTTATGGAGAGTAAAATGCAGAATTAGCGGGAAGCCAGGACGACTGGCAGAGATGCTGGCAAGGAAAACGCATTAAAACATTCTGAACGATCGGATTCGAGAATCCGACAGGGTAGTCTTTTAAAAATCTTGCACTAGGATCTGAGGACTGTTGATGTTGCAATAACTAAGAGTCATCCACGTCTTTGTTTTTTTCTTTTTGCTTTTTTTCCACAAATAACATTGACATCACTTCCAATAATGTTATATAATATTCTTAAAAAAACAAAACAAGGAACAAATCAACAGCTGTCGTAGTTTTAGACAATTTAAACACTACGAAATATAAGATTTTAAATTAGAAAATGATGGGAAGTAAGTACAAGTGGGTGTTCAAGTCAAACCGGGACTTTTGATTGTGCAGAATAACAGAACACAGTTATGAGAGTAAAAAACCCTTTATTTACCTTTAAGAACGCCCGCTTCATGCCTGAAACCCTGGCCTCCCAGGAACTCCTTGACTTGCCCAAACATGTGGAGCGAGATCAGGACTGTACAAAAAAATTACACTTCATCCCAGTCAAGTTATTCATTTGTATTTATAATTGTTTAAAGAGAGTTTTCCTATTTGGACACATCATATTTCTCTTAATTAAAATGTTAAATTGACTGTTATTTAAATTATAGATGTGTTGGAGGAACAAAGTTAACAATTTCTGCTTACAAAACATTTTTTAAAAAGTTTAAATACAGCACATTTTTATACACTACTTTAGACATTTTTATTAAAACATTCAGTAAACTAACATTTAATAAATGTAGCCATTCATTAAGGCCAGGTTACGAAATGTGACGGCATTTAGAAACCACAATTGTAAAACCACCCGTGTGGAAAAGAGCCGAGAGGCCACATGATTGTCCGTGTCGTCCTGGTGACGAGGCTGACCCAGGTCAAAGGTCAGCGCCGGCTCTAGGGCCAAAAGGGTAGTGCGCACTGTATTTTAAGCCTGTTCGATGTATGTGTGTGTGTGTGAATAGGGTTGTGTGTTAGAGTCAGAATGATCGAAAAGCCACAAAGGACCTTGTGAACTCGTGTCTCCGTAACAACTCAGTGCGCTGTTGGAGGAACTCTGGAGTCACATAGACGTCCATTGTGAACGTCACATCAAGGCCCGTGTGTAGGATCTGACGAGAGCGAGCGAATATGGAACACTTCCTGATGTGTAGTGATGACTGCAGGCCCAAGCATTATGCGCTGGGAAGATGTAGACGGATGATGCGTCCATGAGGCTTCGGGAATGTTTGGGAGATGTGTTCACACGAGTGTACAGTAAATGGAGACTCTGTATATGGAATTTGGGAAGCTGAAATTTCCTTCAGCTCTGGCTCTGAGGTCAACACTAATTATAACTACAGTATCTGTGTTACTCCATTCATAAATCTTCAGACATAATGACCAACTTTTCCAAGTAAAATGTTTACGTTCCCAATGAATCGGTGTTGTTTCCATTTAACTGGAATAAACTCCATGCTTACTACATAGCTGTACTTTAAACTGGAGCAGCAACTTCAGTAGCACTTCTATCGTAGACGCTCCACATAATCTAATCCTGATTTTAAAACTTAACAAAAGAAAAAACATATAATCATTGATATGGTGAGGTTTTCTTTATGGAAGCAGCCTCCAGCATCAACGCTCTGTAACATGAGAAAATCTTCAGGGTAGATAATTGAACTTTTTACTTCTCTTTCTATTAGAAGATAATGTTTTATTGTTTTATTAAGAGAGAAAAATGAAAGACTGTAGAGGGCACGGTGGTTTATGTTATCATGTAAGAGATATCGAGCACTTGTTTCATGGAAGTTAAATGTTACAGTAAATGAAACCAGACAGTTAAAGATATGACGAAGGAAGAACAAACAGAATCACGCTGTTCTCTGTTCTTTCGGTAAATCTGATACAAAAAGGAATTCAAGTAGCAGCCTGACCTAAAACATCACTTCCTGCACTTCCTGTAATTCTAGTCCATGAGAGATGGGAGATCTATATCTTATTGGTAAATGCAAATGCACTCTAACAGATGAGGAGAACACCCAGGGTTACGTGAGGTTACTGCACTGCAGGTGCAACCAAAAACGTTGGAGGTGTGATCAAACGAAACCATCGTATCGCATACAGAGTAACTGCAAAAACAATGATGCACAGGATCGACACGCGCAAAACAGGAAGTTTATTATACTGTACATACTGTATATAATTCATGATACTAAATAGTGAGTGAGTAACAGTAATTTACTGATGTGTTGTATATGTAGAAAAAAAAATATGAATAGAGACTATAATAAAGACAGAGCATGATAATAATAATAATAATAATAATAATAATAATGTACTACTAATAATAATAATAATAATTATGAAAAAAACTTATGTCATATAACTACTGTACTACTAATGTTCATTTTCTTTACATAAATTGTCACAATGTAGATAATACAGAAATTTCCCATAAATGTTTTAAGGTTAGTTCGGACTAAGCTGGACGTTTTGTGGTATAAAAATGAACTAAGCCTAACATTGAAATAAAACTGTTTAATATCCAAGGATTCATTCACCCTCAATGCATTTATCCTGTATACAGTATTGCAAGGGGCCTGGAGCCTATCCCAGGGGACTTAGGGTACACCATGGCTGCGGTGCCAATCCATTGCAGGGCACACACATCCACACACTACGGACAATTTGAGAACGACAATTAGCCTAATCTGCATGTCTTTGGACTGTGGGAAGAAACCAGAGTACCTGGAGGAAACCCACCAAGCACGGAGAGAACATGCAAACTCCACACACAGACCGGAGGCAGGTCTCGAACCCCGACTTTGGAGGTGCAAGGCTTGAGTGCTAACCACTACGCCACCGTGATCCCAATGTTTGAGGATCATGATCATTGTTTAAATCCTTCTACTTTTTATTCCTGTATCATATGTTTATTCTACTTCTGTTATCTTTCTTTTTTTTATTTTTATCACTGACTCACAGACCTTCTGCACAAAAAAAAAAATCCAATGCTTTCATACTGATGGTATGTGAACAAATGGCAAATAAAATCTCTTGAATCAGTGTTCTGGTATGAAGAAAAAAGAAGTGAAAAAAAAAATCTAATGCATCACATCCTTCTTTAACATAGAGGTGCATTCAAGTGAAACTTTTGATTGTGCAGAATAACAGAACACAGTTATGAGTGTAAAAACTCCCTTTATTTCTCTATATAATCCCCTGCTACACTAATGCACTTATCCCAGAATTTCACTAGTGCTTGGATACCATTAAGGTATAAAGTTTTCTCAGTACATCGGAGCCATGATCGGACTGCCTGCTTCTCATCTTAAACGCTGACGTCTCAGGAACTCCTTTAATGCCCCAAACATGGGAGATGGCTTGGAGTGAGGTCAGGACTGTACGGGGGATCTGTCAATAACTCCCAGCCGAGCTCCAGTAATGTGCAAGTGCCGTGTACAGTTCCCACAAACAGGTGCGTCTCTTCCGCAAGTTGAAGACAAGTTATCTGTTATTATACAAGTCTCTTTAAAACTTTTGCACCATTTAAATGTTTTACTGCTGCTGCTTTTATTGAAAATCTGCACAGCTTTGATTCACCCCTAGGTGACTGTTTTGACGTTTTACATAGTGTCCCCTTTGATAACTGGCTCTATTACTAACTGCCTCTTTAGTGACCCCACCCACCCCATTCACACATTTTTCATCATCGTGACGTCTGGCAAATGGTACCGGTGCATTACAGCTAGAACATCCAGACGCCGGGACAGTCTGTATCCACAGGCCATCATGCTGATAAACAGTTATCACCCACTACCACTTCCACAGATGTAACATGCCTAAGGCTACCCCTCCTGCTCAAATGTACCCTGAACTTTACAGTAGACTATATTGCACAACTCCATGTTATCTGGATTAGGAAACTGCGACACTTTACATATCATACATTACGTCACTTTACCTTCACTCGTCACTTTAACTTCACTTTGTCATTTTAATTGTTTACTTGTACCACAGTGTTCTAGGAGACGGTTGTTAAACCGTATTCCGGGTTATTTACACTGTAAATTTTAAATTCTATTCTCCTTTTTTTTGTTGTTGTTTCTTAGTTATATTTATCTCTTACTATAATTTTATTGTTCACTGCCCTTCTACCTCTTTGTTCTCGAGAGGCTAAGACAAAATAAGAATTTCATTGTACCTAGCTATATTTGACAATAAAAATCTTGAATCTTTAAATACTTAGTAATAAATAATAATTTATAAAATGTTTCTTTTTGTTTACTTTTTATTTGAAT
The DNA here is from genome assembly GCA_030014345.1 of Clarias buthupogon. Classification (NCBI taxonomy): domain Eukaryota; kingdom Metazoa; phylum Chordata; class Actinopteri; order Siluriformes; family Clariidae; genus Clarias; species Clarias buthupogon. Next base: position 5,017,895 of record JAQMYK010000002.1, read on the forward strand.
GCAAATAGTCCTTAAAGAGCATGGTGTGTTGCCATGACAACAAGTCAAGTAACTGACAGCTGCAGTAATACTTGTAGTAACAGATTCAGCGTAATAAACTATTGCTAGAATCAGTGCAAAATATCATTTAGCATATTTCGCATATTAAATATTATCAAGCGAAATCATTATCAAGCGAAATATAAACATTTTTGAAAACACCACTTGTCAAATCGAATGGACTCCATGTGTTGTTTTACATTTTTGCACGTATTTGTTAACATTTGAAAAGGATTACTTGTTGCCTAGCAACAAAGTGCCGTAATAGAGATTCAGAGCTGGAAAAACGACAACTTCATGGTAAGTTACTGTATAAAGTTGCACACACCCTGGACATTTCCATTTATATTCAATTTCATTCCCACACAAAAAATTCCATAAATTCAATATTTCTATATTGTACAGCTGTTTTTCTTATTTTTCTATATTTTTTCATATATTTTTCTTATATTGTATATTTTGTACTGTACAGTTATTTTATTTTATTCTTTCTTAGTTAAATTTACTTTCTATTTTCTTTTTCATATTTATTTCCTATTCATAGTCTTTTATTTTAAGGTCACGGGCAGTTGACTAAGCATTTCACTGCACATCGTACTATGTATGACTGTGTATATAACAAATAAAATTTGAATTCGAATTTAATCAAATTCAAATTTGATTTGTCACATACACAGTCATACACAGTCATACACAGTACGATATGCAGTGAAATGCTTATTTAAAGACCGTAACAAACCAGGAACAATTAACATCAGTATATAAACATTACTGTTAGTCCACGTTAGTCTAAACACAGTATTTAAGGATTTCCTATCTGCATATAGTTATCAAAGATCATTTTTGTGTTGCCATGACAACAAGCCAAGTAACTGTAACTGTCAAAATAACTGTGGTAACGGTTTCAGCGTATCAAACTAGTGCTAAATATAATTTAGACTATAATTTAGACCCTGAAATTTGTTTGGCTGTAGTAAGCAACAAATAAATAATCAAGTTGCTTACTACAGCCAAACAAATTTCAGGGTTGGAACTATTTTGTTTATAACATAACACGTCATCTGAAGTATATTAGTTAGCTAGTTAGCTACATTTAAAAGGCAAGTTGTGTCTAAAAGTCTGTTAACAAACCGGGAACAATTCTCATCTGTGTATAAATGTTAGTTATTCCTAGTTACTCTAAACACAGTGTTTAAGGATTTAAAAAAGTACATTTATTGAATGTGTCAATTAATAAACTATGATAAGTACAGTTCATTTATTAATTAGTAACATTTAGTGAAAGCAAAAAAAAAAAAAAAAAAAAGTTTAGAGTGGAGATGCCGGGGATTGAACCCGGGGCCTCATACATGCAAAGCATGCGCTCTACCACTGAGCTACATCCCCAACCGCACACCAACACCTTTATAACCGGTCTATATACATACATTTGCTAAAACCGCTAACGGCACTTGTAAATCATATTATAGTAATAATCCTAATGTCACCTAACCACCTGGTTTGAACCTTATAAAACTGCATATATATTTACAATTAGCTCGTAATACATCGTAGTAAATGTATCTAAGCTGGCTACCGCTTTCAGTTTCATTAAGCACCTCGGTTAAATTAGCGCCTCCCACGAGCTGGCTGAGGTCACCGGCTTCTTTTCGACAAAATGTAATAAAATGTTTTAGTCATTTTGATTCATACACGTTTTAATTTTTTATTGCGTATTACGAAAAACTCGGCGGATCAATAACCAAATGGAGCGCTATTTCATGACGCTAAACCACTAAGTTAGCAGTTAGCTGTTTATGTAAAATTCACTTCCCGTTTGTTTTTAGCTCTCGGGGCTAACCAAGACATTTTAGACTGGCTCAGCTATGTTTTCGGTTCGACTCAATGGTTAAACTGGATATTTATATTTTAAATCGGCATCATGGATGATGTTATTTTGCTAAGCTCTGGAAGTGACGAGGACTCGGATATCGAGTTTGTTAGCAGTTACAGAGATGACAGCTCCAACAGCATTCCGTTTATCACCGCTGAGCTGCTGCCTGTCACACCTGTAAGTAATAAACCTCACTGAGTTCTCTACACTAAATCCACATTTGATTATATATGCATGTCTTTGGCTGTATTGAGTACTTAAACCAAAAATAGCCCTAAAACATAAATTATATTATAATACTACTATCCACCTTCTTTTTTAAACACACACACACACACACACACACACACGTGTAATCACTTTCACTCTTTTGTTCAACACCTTCCTACTGTATAGAACTGTTACAGTATTATAATGTACATAACTGTTCGTTTATCAACATCTTGGATTTGTATTTTCCTTGGGGGGGATAAAAGCACGTGAGGAGCATGTGCACTTCATGGCTGGGGCGATACAGCCAAAATATTATATTGTGATACTTTTCTGAAATACCTGATATGGATTGCAATATAGGGGAATAAAACCAATTAAGTTATGAATCACGATTATTTTGTGTGGTGTTTCACGTATCACCACAATGACTCCAAAATCGATTGAATAAAAAACCCCTGGTGATCCTCTGATCAGCCTCAGATATAAACGATTCTGTACCGAGTGGAAGCGTCCGAGTGGCTCAACATTATCAAAAATCACACATGTTAAAAGCCTCCGATCTGCCTTTTTCCTCACTTATTACACACACTTATACTGCGCTCAAAACACTGCCAGCGGTAATTAGTTGAAAATTACATTATTTCAACCCGTGCGATCACTGTCAAGTTGAGTCTTGAGACTTTGAAGGTGTTTAAAGAGGTAAAATGCCACCGCTTTTTTATAATCCTACAAATGGCGCATTTTTAACTATTTACACATTTTCATCCCGTGTGATAGGAATGAATTATTTGCTATTTATTTTAGAAATAAGAATTATGACGGATGACAGATATGTGCTGTTCATCTGCACAATACTGTAGTTTGTAAATTATGGTGGATGACAGAGGGCAGATAAAATAATAATGTAATAACCAGGATGGTCATAAATAAATGTTTGTCGTGAATAATTTTTCGTGACCAAAACAGATCATAATGTTAAACTTAAAGTTCTGGCTAATTAATACATATTTAGGTTTGGTAACAGATGTAATGCAGCAGTAAAAATGGTGGATCTGTATATTCATAAATAAAAAATAAAATAAATAAATACTGTACAATTTCAATTGCCTGCTTTACAACCTGCCCCTTGTATGTGCAGCAGTGGTAGCTTGGTGGCGCTGCGCTTTGAATCTACCCGTTTACTAACTGCCCTCCTTACTTACTGTTCATTTTACATACTGTCCCCTTTACTAACCAACCTTTTTACATAACGTCCCGTTTACTAACTGCCCACCTTACTAACTGTTCTCCTTTGGACTGTACATAATGTCCCCTTTACTAACCGTCCTTTTTACATACTGTACCCTTTTCTAACTCTCTCCTTTACAGTACAGTCTTCTTTTACTAACTGTCCATTTTACATACTGTCCCTTTGACTAACTGTCCCTTTGACTAACTGTCCATTTTACATGCTGTCCCCTTTACTAACTGTCCTTTTTACATACTACCCCCCTTACTAACTGTCCATTTCACATAGTGTCCCCTTTACTAACTGTCCATTTTACATACTGTCCCCTTTATTAACTGTCCTTTTTATATACTGCCCCCCTTACTAACTGTCCATTTTACATACTGTCCCCTTTACTAACTGTCCTTTTTTACATACTACCCCCCTTACTAACTGTCCTTTTCACATATTGTCCCCTTTACTAACTGTCCATTTTACATACTGTCCCCTTTATTAACTGTCCTTTTTATATACTGCCCCCTTACTAACTGTCCTTTTCACATATTGTCCCCTTTACTAACTGTCCATTTTACATACTGTCCCCTTTATTAACTGTCCTTTTTACATACCTTCCCCCTTATTTACTGTCCTTTTCACATAGTGTCCCCTTTACTAACTGTCCATTTTACATACTGTCCCCTTTAATAACTGTCCTTTTTATATACTGCCCCCCTTACTAACTGTCCTTTTCACATAGTGTCCCCTTTACTAAATGTCCATTTTACATACTGCCCCTTTTTATTAACTGCCCCTTTAAATATTGTCTCTTTTTACTAACTGCCCTCTTTTCTCGCAGGTTCTTATCGATATCACAGGTCGCAGCTTCTCATCAGATGGAACGAAACCTTTACGAAAACTAAAGAAACTGTGTTCCACTATAGAAGTCATCGATCTGAATGATGTATCCGAATCACTCGTCAGCTCTACAGCCAGGTCGCCTGCAAAAGTTCGCCAGTCGTCGTGTTCAGTGGATCTCGAGAAAGATGCGATTAGTTTGGACTCGGGTGATGGGAATGACCATCAGTCTCCTGTGTCATGTGATCAAGAAAACACTTACACAAACCTCTGCAACAGCATTCAGTCACACTTACAAGATAGCAGCATACAAAGCTCAGGAAACACTTTGCACCATTCAGGTCCAAAAAATATCTCACTTGAATCTGAGGCTTCTAATGGACTCCCAGATTTTTTTGAAGCACAGGACACTAATCAAACATCCACATCACCTCCTGCTGAAAAAAACCCAGACCACAACGAAAGTTTGGACTCCCCACACAGCTGGCTGAACAAAGCGCTGTCGCCTTTCACCTTCTCCAGTCCATACTACTGCCCGAGCGAAATTGATGCAGCCGTGTTCTCTGACGAATCCCTTATTCTTTATAATGAAGACACGGACCAGAAATACCCAACATGCAGCTTTGATAAACCAGAATCCCCATTTGATGTTGATGAACCCCAAGAAAAAATGCACACAAACACTTTGTCACCTTATTCAGAGCCTGTCACCCAGACGTTACCTACCTCAGACCATACACCACTGCTCCTCAGTCCCACGTCTACAGAACTCCTGGCTGGAGATTCACCAGAAACGGTGTCTGATCTGCTCATTGAGAGTCCACCTGTCAGTCCTGTGAAATTCTCTTACGCTCTCAGTCCACCAACTCAACTAGTGTCAGTGTTACAGCCAAGCAGCATGGACGGTGATGGTGCAGATATTTGTGAACCCCATACAGAAGACAGACAGCAGATTTCTCTGGGGCAGTACAGAAAAATTAAACGTTTATTAGGAGGACCAGTTCAAGATACGGTAAACAATCTGCACTGCTTATTTCTCAAAAACAATTCTGATAATTAGCTGGATGCACAGAGAGCTAGGTTATAAATCCCAAACTCCTATAACCTAAATCCTCAGATCCTAAACCTAGATCCTAAATTCCTAGAGCCCAACTCCCTAAATCCTAAACCTAGATCCTAAGATCCTTGAATCTAAATCAACAGATCTAAAAATCTATATCCTAAATCTAGATTGTAAATTCCTGCAAATTTACAGTGCAAATATACTTCCTAAATCCTCTTGGAACCTAACTCCCTACAGTAGATCCTAAATCTAGAGTTTCATCATACTGTAATGCCTAAACCCTTAATCACTAAATCTTTTGAACTATAATCCCTAGATCCTATATTCCTAGATCATAAATCCCCAGATGCACAAACTAGATCCTAAATCAAGATCCTAAATCTAGATCGTAAATCCCCGAAACCAACATCACCAGATCTAAAATGAACATCCTAAGTCTAGACTGTAAATTCCAGGAGTGAAAATCTACTTTCTAAATTTCTAGAGCATAAATTCCTATATCATAAATCCCTAGATACTAAATTCCTCAGACTGTAATACTTGGACCCTTAATTGCTAGATCCTAAACCCTTCTAATTATAATCTCAAGATTCCAACATCCTAAATCCCCAAATCCAAAATCTAGATCCTAAATACATAGATCCTAAATATAGATCCTAGATCCTAAATCCCTATATATCCTAAATACGTAGAGCCTAAATCTAGATCCTAACTCCCTAGATCCTAAAACCTAGAGACTGCATTCTTCTATAGTTCAAACGTTTTTACTTTGTTCCCAAATGTATCCCTCTTTTTTACGTGGCAAATCCATACCAAACTTTATTCTTGCTTTACTTTTAGGACAGACAGCCTGATAGCCAGTCTAATCTAATCTAATCTAATCCGCATCTTCCCTCGAACAGCACACAGGCGATGAGGACAACAAAGAGTTCGGCATGGCCGAGCCTCTGTGTAGGCAGAGCCTGAGTCTGGTCTATAGCACCATCGAAGAGAACTACACTGAGGGCACGTTGCAGCTCCTCTCTGACCTGATCCAACCTTGTTATTACCCCCCTGCCGATATCACCACCCACCTTCTGAGGGGAATCCTGCTGAAGCCGCAGTGCACTCGAGTGCTGGCGTTGGAAGCCTTCAACCTGCTGATGAGGACGCAGAAGTGAGTGACAGCGTCATGGTGATCACCATCGTCACAATCTTTTCCCCGTCTTCACTAACATGTCAAACTGAGTTTAAGTTACCTATCAATATCAATTTTTTTTCTTTTAAAGAAATAGGCATTGGTCACAAGGTTTTCAATAAATTTTCTATAACAGCATATTCGAATCACAGGTTTACATTAATGCATTACACTTATAATAAAAGTATTATTGGTGAGGTTTGTTTAGTTTGTTCAGAGTTTTTACCAAACTACAAGTCATAGAAGGAGTTTGCTCCATGATGTTCCCCAATATCATATATATATATATTAATAAATGGATAAATACAACATAATAAATAGGAATTGTAAGCATTGACAACTTGCTGTGGTATCAGAAGAATAACAGACTTCTGGATGTGCTGTTATAGGAAAATAAATCACTCTGAGTTGTGAAAAGTAACTCGACTTTGCATTAGGCCTCATTATTGATTATTTTCCTATAACAGCATAGCCCAAAGGGGTTTGTTATCAGCAAAGTAGATGGGGGCAAATACATGTTGATTTTCTTGTCCATTACAAATGCTACATTACATCTGTCTAATACTGTCTAATGAAATTTGCATCCTGCAAATTTGATAATTAATGCTTTAATACAATCAAGATCCTCAATTCAGTTAAGCATTTCACTGCATATCGTACTGTGTAGGTCTGCGTATGTGACAAATAAAATTTTAATTTTAATTCCTATATCCTAAATGCAGATTGTAAATCCCTTGAGCCTAAATTTAGATCCTAATTTCATAGATCTTAACCCCTATATCTTAGATTCCTATATCCTAAATTCCCATATCTTAAATCTCCAGATCCAAAATCCTTGATCCTTAGTCTAGTTCATTAATTCTTTGAGTCAAACTCCCTATATCCTAAATCTGCATCCTTAATCCCTATATCCTAAACCAACAAAATCTAGATCTTAAAGCTGTGTATCTTAAATCCCTAGATCATAAATCTAGATCCTTAATTCCCAGATCCAAAATAAATCTAGATCCTAAATTCTAGACTCTATATTCTAAATGCAGATTCTGAATCCATTTAAAGCCTAAATCTTGATCTTAATTTCCTAAATCTCTCAAACTATAACCCCCTAGATCCAAAATCTCTTGATTTACAACCCCTACATTTTAAATCTCCATCCTAAATCTTTAGATCCTAAACCACCAAAATCAAGAATCTTAATCTGTATATCCTAAATTCAGAATTCCCTCAAACTGTAATGTAAACACTTAATGTCTAGGACATAATCTGCTATCATGATTAGATCATAGAACTATAATTCACAACAACTTAAATGTATAGATGCTAAATCCCTAGATCCAAAATCTAGACCCTAAATCCCGATATATATTGTTCCTAACATAATGAAACCTAACTTCCTAGATCCTACATCTACATCCTAAATCCCTAGATCAGGGGTCATCAACTATATTTGTCAGAGGGCCAGAGTTTTACCAAACAGTCTCCTTGGGGGCCGGACCCCC
>JAQMYK010000002.1:5025920-5036061 GCA_030014345.1 Clarias buthupogon
GGAATCCAGTCGCGGGCCGGATTGAACGGCTCAGCGGGCCGGATTCGGCCCGCGGGCCGCCAGTTGATGATCAGTGCCCTAGATCCTATATCCATGGATTCAAAATCCAAAAAGATCCAGATAAAAACAAATCCAGAACCAAAATCTGCGTTCTAAATCTAGATCTTAAGTCCTTAGAGCCTAGATCCTCCAGTAAATCTCTCAAACTATAATCCCTAAATACTAAATCCCCATATCCAAAATCTAGATCCTAAATACCTGCAACACAACATTTGATAATTGACACTTGAATATAAAGGCTTATCCAAAGAACACAGGAGCAAAAGAAAAGCTAAAGAAAATCACAGGAGTGTCAAACTATGTGAATGACATAAGAGTAAGTTCACTAAATCAAGAACCCTTCTCATCCAGATACCACCCTGCAGACAGATCGACGATCCCATGGGACTGGGAGTTATTATCGTCTGTGATGGCTGAACAGGTAGGAAAGGCATCAACGCTACCATGTCGTGGTTTCATCATCAGTCTCCTTGAGCATTTCTTCCACTTTGTTTAACTTTGTTTTGTGTTTATAAGGACGAGGCGAAGAAACTGTGCGGTGAGGTGCGACTTCTCCTGCTTCAGTACGTGCTGCAGGTTTTGGAAGACGACTTCAATTTCAAGCTCCCCATGCTGCGGCTTCACCTCTCCATCGCGAACCAGATGCTCTCGTGTGATTACAGGCACGCACAGGTCAGGTGAGTCACTGGCATTTCAGATCAGCCCGAAAGCACTTCATACTGTATAATTGCAACGCATGGAGCCATTAGTTAGATTGCATTTTATTTATTTTGGACTTAACATTCCTGTAACATTTTTTTTTTCTCTTAGTGAACTCTTGACCTGGCTATTAGATGCAGCCAAACAGTCATTCTGTACTATCGAGGATAAAGAAATGCAAAAGAGGGAGCGGAACTGCTGTCTTAAGTAAGTTTACGTGAATGCAGAAAGTGTAAGTTCCCCAAATGTTCCCAAATTGTCATATATATGATAAATGAAAAAAAAAAAAACAACAACAGGCAATTATTTTAATTGTCATTAGAATTTGAAATGTCTGATTTATTTCTAGATATTTCCGCCAACATCAGTGGTAACCAAACATTCCCAAACTTAATCCTTTGTCCCCTTAAAAATATATGAGGTTCTCATGTTCTCCCTGTGTCTGTGTGGGTTTTCTCAGGGTTCTTCAGTTTCCTCAAAATTCATGCCAGGGTGAATTGGTTAAGATTTGCTCCTAAATCTAAATGGGTGGGTACAGAGGTGTGTGATGTACTGGCATCTTATCCAGGGTGTATTTCTGCATTTCGGGATTCTCCACAACCTTGACTTTTTGTCAGGACTTATAATATTTTTATATTTCATAAAAAAAAAAGTTTGTCGGTCTTTCGGCTGCTCCGGGCAAAAGCAGAACATTAATACCGAACCATAAAACTCAGCACATGTTTTACACCGGATGCCCTTCCTGACACAACCCTTCCCTTCTATCCGCCACTGACACTATGCGGTGGCTGGGTTTGGGGAATTGGCTGGGAATCAAAGCCAGGCAAAGAGCCTAGAATGATCAGAATGAATGATCTATCTTCAAGAAAAATCCATTCAAATTTCTATTAAAGGACAAACTTGACAGCAGAAACATGGTGCTAGTGTACATCACACACACACAACCTGTGTGCACCACGGGGCTAGTGCGGATATTTCGCAATGTGAAATGTTGATAATGACTTGAAATGTATTGATTTTTTTTTAATGCAGGATGCTGCTAATTCTGCAGAGGATGCTGTTATTAGCCATGGAGGTGGACCTCAGACCCACCTGCAGCTCCAGTAAGCTCTCTCAGGAGCTGTGTACCAGTCTCAACAGCATGGCACCGTGCAGGCGGCTCAGGTAAAGAAGAGAAAACAAAACAAAGACAACAAGTACTAGAAGATGAGGAAACCATGAGTCTGTTAACCATGGGTTTCATTTATTAATCTTTTGTCGCAAAATGAACATTTCCACCAGACGTGGTTCAAACTTTTTTTTTTAAATATGAATTTCCTAAAGATTTGTTAATGAATCCTAATTGCTCTTAAATTTCCAGGCATGCTGATTTTGCATTTGTTGACAACCAAAAACTTCATAAAGGAGGAAAGCTAGAAAAAATAATCTTAGGAATCTTATTGAAATTTATTCATCATCCAGGAAACAAACTAACAAAAAAAAATTAATTAGATGTACAGTACCATGCAAAAATCTTAAACTAGTGAGAAACAGGTGCAGATGATGACAGATGATCAGGCCGGTGATAAGTATACTTAAGTGGTTGGAACAGACGAGAGGGGAAATGAGGTCGCTGCTGAGGTTGTAATACAAACAACCAGTTGTGAAACTTGATCTTTAGGCTGTTTACAGCCTGTCACAATAAAACACTCGTTCAGATTTTTGAATTTACATAATTCAATTCAATTCAATTTAAGATGAAGAAACAAGGTGGTTATTTCTACACCTCACAAATTCTTACATTCACTTGATTAGGAAGGACTTTTAAGAGCCCGAGCCTGTGTGTGATGATGCAGTTAATGCGATAGAGATGCAAAGATGATGGAACAGCACACGTTCAAAACATCATGTGTGACCAGTCTGAGTTTCATGCCTAATGATTTTACCGTGTCCCGCGTCTCCATTAGGTTTTTGTTGTTAAGCACGCTGCAGAGTAACCTGCTGAGGTGTAAGATGGTGGAGCTGCTGCTGGATCAGTCCTGCTCTCAGAAGAGGGTATTGCCCATGTCCTTCAAACTGCTGCTGCACTTCCTGCACACGTCCACGCTCGCACCAGATCCATCGGTGAGACCACAGCACTTCACACGCCCTCGTTCAATCATCATCATAATCATTATCACGCTCGTGATTTAGGTTAATCGGGTTCTATTTCATAAAGGAAACATACCAAGGAGAAACAGACATGGAGGACAAATTAGCGGCGTAAATTTAGGTGTCTTCATGGGAAGATCTTAAATACACCTGATTTTTAATTTTTAATTTTTTTTACTCCGAAATGAGAGGCAGATTGCAAACAACCTCCTCAAAGGTAAAGCTGTCGTCTATGTATTTATTGTCTTTATTAAATGATCTGAAGTAAGTTAAGTTAGTAAAGACAATGAAAATATAGACAGAAAGTTAATTTAAGTTAGTTATGTAGCTGGTACTAGTTATAACTGGTAGGACAGTTGTTGTGGTTACAACGTATGCGTCATATGAGGTGTTTTTTCACATTTTGTACAGAACAGACTGACAGATATTTTGGATTGTACCCTGATTTAATATGTTATTAGTTATTCAACAGCACAGCAGATAAATTGGTGCACTTACAGGGCGAAACTTGTCTTTTCCTCTTGGATGTCAAGCACAAAAATAAAAAATCCACCAAATCGAGTGTGACGCCTACACCAGTCTTCAACAATGGGCCTCCAAAGAGGAACTGAAGGCAGCATAAAGCATTTCCTGATTCCTCTACCACATATTGTGTTGCTTTTTTCCTTCTATCAGGATGGCACGGAGAGATGGAGGAGGTGGGATGAGCTCCTGCAGCTTGTCTGGATGCTCATGCTCAGCTACCAGGAAGTTATAACAGGTACAAAACTACATCTCAATCCTTCCCTTTTTCTTGTCCCTTAGGATTACACACTGAGCGTGTAAAACAATGAGATTGAAGTTCTGAAGCATAAAAGTACATTCCTTACTTAATCTTCCCTTTCCCACCATCAGGTCACCTTCGCTACTCCATTACAGACCGGTTCAAGCTGACCCGCGCTCCCATGTGGACCCAGAACGACCACCTGACCCCCGAGGCGGTCCAAGAAGCAGCCGAGGCGTTTCTGTCCCGTGCCGTAGAGGATCTCGGCCACGATCTCCCCTCCCAAATCCAAGAGTCATTATCCCAGCTGCAAGAACACCTACTGAGTATCTCCCTGCAATAACAGACTAAAGAAATTAATATGTGTGTGTATATATAAATACATGCGGCACGGTGGTGTAGTGGTTAGCACTGTCGCCTTGCACCTCCAGGGTCCGGGTTTGATTCCAGTCTCTGTGTGCGTGGAGTTTGCATGTTCTCCCCGTGCTTGGTGGGTTTCCTCCGGGTACTCCGGTTTCCTCCCACATTCCAAAGATATGCAGGTTAGGCTAATTGGCGTTCTCAAATTGCCCGTAGTGTGTGAATGGGTGTGGGAGTGTGTGTATGTGTGTGTGCCCTGAGATAGATTGGCACCCTGTCCAGGGTGTGCCCTAAGCCTCCTGGAATAGGTTCCAGGCCCCCGTGACCCTGAATACAGGATGAACCGTTATAGAAGATGAGTGAGTGAGCGAGTATATATACTGTATATATGTTAAAGTTATTTTTGTAGAGATTTTATTATTATAATGAATAATAATTGTTAATTTAAATAAAAAGCTATTTGTGAATACAATTGATGAATTGACTGAAATGAGTGGAGATTTTTGTTTGTGGAGCATCCTATAACCGAGACCTTGAAATTATAGTTAGATTAATGAAATATATTCAATACCAGCTTCTCCAACGTTAATAATATTAAAGTTCATTATATTAAGTATGAACAGTACACACAATTTTGCACTGTGGCCTCGCACCTCCTGCGTTGAGGTTTCAATTCCCGCATCAGGTCTGTGTGATTAGAGTTTGCATAGTTAACTTCCTCCAGGTATTTTGGTTTCCTCCAACAGTCCAAAAACATGCAAGGTAGGATAATTACCTTTTCAAAATTCCCCATTTGTGTGTGGGTGTGCGCTTGAGTGCCCTGCGTTGGATTAGCACCCTGTCCAGGGTGTACCCCGTATTCCCTTGGGATAGACTCCAAGCCCCTCATGACCCTGTGCAGGATAAGCGCTATAGAGACTGAGTGTATATTCCTGCCTAGAGTTCCTGGGATAGACTGAGGAACCACCACAACAATCCCAAAGCGTTTACTGAAGGTAAGGATGTTAAGCCAACTGCTTTTGCTTCTTCAGTCTCTACTGCTTTGTCTTTTATACAGGGTTGCGGGGGGCTTGGAGCCTATCCCAGGAGAGTTAGGACACAAGGTGGGGTACACCCTGGACAGGGTGCCAATCCATCGAAGGGCAGATACACAAACATGCTCGTTCATACACTACGGGCAATTTGGGACCGCCAATTAGATTTGCCATGTCTTTGAACTGTGGGAGGAAGACAGAGCACCCGGAGGAGTCAGAGAACAAGCTCAATCTGAAACCTGGAGGTGCAAGGGGATAACGCTAACCGTGTCACCAAAGACCCTACTGAAGATGAAAATAAACTTGTTTCCTCTGCCTGCTTTTGAAGGCCGCGGTAGCTTGGTGGTTAAGGCGTTGGACTGCTGATCAGGAGGCCCCTTTGTTTGAGGTCTCTGGGTTTGAGCCCTGATGCTGCCAATGTTGTTTAGCAAGGTCATTCAGCATGCAGAGGGACCCTTTCTTTCTACCTGCTATTGGTTCCTTGGGTGAAAGTAAAGAAAAGATGTGAACAACAACTAACAATAGAAGAACAGATCCAGCAATGATGACTGCGACTGAGGATTGAATGAACATCAGCGAAGAAATCATGGATTGAGGAAGATCTGCAAAACCAGAGACTCCCCCTACACACTGCCAGAAGCTGTGCCACGGACCGCCAAGCATGGAAGGAAAGAAAGGGTGAAAGGAAAAAGCTTTACTGACTTTAATAAATAAATAAATAAATAATAATAATAATAACACACTTAATATCACATTCTAATTTTTCGATGAACAAGTTCTGGGTGTATCCTTGACCTCACACCTTGTCTCGTTATCACAAGTTCTGCATCCACCATTACCTAGGCTTTCATAATCAACTCACTCTCATGAGTAAATGGATCAATGTGCTGCCTCTGCTGAAATCAGGAGACCGGGCAATTTGCAAATGCCAGTTAGCCTAATGTCATATATTTGGACTGTGGGAGGAAACCCACTAAGCACGGGTGAAACTTGCACACAAACCCAAGGCGGAAGGAATCGAACCCGGACCCTGGTGGTGCAAGGCGACAGTGCTAACCAGTAAACCACCATACTGCTGAAGATGAAAACAAACTTGTTCATCTGCTGCTTTTTGGGGGCAGATGCAGCTCAGTGGGTAAGGTGCTCTTGCCCCAAAGTGCTCAGACAAAATCGGGCATCGGGTTGGCAACCAAACCCCATAAGTAACTGCTACAGAAACGACATATATCGCTAGGGTGGGAATTATCTGTTGCCCGATGTGCCGAATGGCACGTAGATGAGCCCTTTATTTGTACCTGCTTGGGTGAAAGTAAAAAAGCTTTAAGTGGCTTTAATGATAATAATAAAGTGCTTAATATCACATTCTAATTTTTCAACAAACGGTTTTCGATCCATTGTGTATCCCCGATTGCACACCTTTTCCCCGTCATAAGCTCTACATCCACTACGACTTTCATAATCAACTCACTCAGTTGAGTAAACACATCAATGTGCTGTCTCTACTGAGATCAGGAGGCCCAAAATGTTTAGGCACCCCTATTACAGCCAGGTTTGACCTTCCTTGCAGCATGTGCATGAAACAGAAAAGCATTTGTACATCTAGAAATAATCAGTGTACACTGTTATGAATGTGCAGCACTACTAGAGAGATGCTGCTGCTGCTGTTGCTGATGATGATGCACCTGGGTGAATTGGGCTCAATTAAAGCGAGCTTCCTTTGCTTCAGTGCCATGTAGGCAGAAATAATAGCACCCACACGCCATCATGCTGCTCTGCTTACTGTATCCTTAATCCAGCAGCGGACAAAAAAAAATAAAAAACCCCGAGTTCAGCTCTCAGAGTCAGCTCACTTCCTCACTGCACGGGCTTGGTATGCTTTTAAAGGTAAATATTAAACACGCTACATCATTTATCCTTAAATAACACGGCTTACGTGTGATCTGTTTACTTAGTCTTTAGCTACCTGTCTAGCTAGCTCTTTGTATTCATAACCAAAGAAAGACAAATAAATAATGAATAAAAAAAACGAAACCACACACACGCAACATAAATTACATACTTTATTATTGCAAACAAATATATCAAATATAAGTTAATAATAACCTGGCGGATTAACACAAAGCACTTTGTTTATGCAGAAATCGCTTGCTAGCTACGCGCTAACTATGCTAACTACGCGTCGATGTCGCTAAGTAGCAAAACAACAAAACCTTAGTCAAGTTAATAAACTTAAACACCCAAGTTTAACGTAGTATCATCGAGTATTTGATATAATTAATACTAATAATAAATGTATTTCCGCGTTTCTTCGAATTTTTTTTTTGTAGCATTAGCATTAGCTAGCCTAACATTAGCATTCGTATTAACTAGCACATTAAAGATTAGCGAAATTACGTAACATTTATTTAGGTGAGGTAAAATCCGACGAAATGTTTTTATCTTTATTTTTTGTGTAAGTTATGAACTGTGAACCAAGCGAAATTAATTATGAAGTAAACAGCTGTTTGTGTGATCCGTCTGTGTATGAGACATTATAATTATGTTTATTGTTTATCAAAAGCTGCTAAACATGTCAATATGTTATATTTTTAAGCCTTATAATATAAAAAAATATTCATATATGCATGTAATATGTTATTTAAGATGTCCTGGGCTAGTTAAGGTACTAAAAAGACAGATTTATGCGTTATTTTGGTTAGAATTATTAAATCTTTCTTTGCATTTAGTGAGATGTTCAAGTTTGCTCACATACAACATATGATAGAACAAAATGTGTGATGAAAGCATAATCTGCATTATTAACTCTAAGATAATAAAATGTTATGTTTAAACAAATAGAACAAACAAGTACAAAAAACAAAACACCAATGACGAATGTAAGCGAACAATAAAACAGTCACGCTGTTATCGGAATGTAATCAAGGACAGGGTTGTGTTCCTGTTACTTCCCTGAAGTTCCTGAAATAATTTTCCAAAAATTTTCCAGGACGTTTAAGTGTGTTATTCCTTTTCTACAGCATCAGTTTGTCTCTAACTATTATTAGAGAATTTCTGACTAATCAGATTTGAGAATTCAGCAGCGTCCCTAGTGTAATTCAGTTTAGGAATCCTACAAGCGGCGTTCAGGTCAAACCGGGACTTATTTTCGAGCCTCATCTTTGTCAAAGTTATTGTGATTTAAAGAAGATTTTACGCACAAGAATATTATAGTTAGAACAAAATGTTTACCGAAAGCCTTATCTGCAACTTGCACTATTGAAGGCAATAAAATATAATATGGAATGCCGCAATAAAACAGTCACGCTGTTATTTGAAAGTAATCAATGATAGTTTGGCGTTCCTGTTACTTCCCTAAAGTTTCCTAAAATTATTTTCCAAAACTCAGCATGCTGTTTTATTTTATTTTCCCCCCTTATCAATTTGCCAACAACTCTTATTAGAGAAAAATCACCCAATTTCTGACCAGAAAGCAGCACCTGTGGTGGTGTAATGTAGTTTATGAATGCTATGATGGGTGTTCAAGTCAAACTGGGACTTGTGATGAAACTCCTTGTAAAACTGATTGACATTTACAGAAGATTTAGCCACAGTAAAACATTTGAGCGATGCAAACGTTTTAAAGAAGGCCGTAGGTAGGTGAATGATGATCCTGGCCGAGGTGGCTACAGTCGTTCCCATGAACGTAGAATGTCTCATCCTTAAAAATTGATGGATAACTTGTCTCCAACTTGCGGAAGAGATGCATCTGTCTGTGGGAACTAGACACACCATCATTCACCTACACTGCTTGCACGTTGCAGGAACTCGGCTGGGAGTTATATCCATATCCTCCGTACAGTCCTGACCTCACTCAAGATTTCCACTTAAAGGAGTTCCTGGGAGGCCAGCGTTTCTGATCATGGCTCCGGTTTACTGAGAGAACTTTCTACCTTGATGGTATTCAAGCACTAGTGAAACGCTGGATTAAGTGCATTAGTGTAGCAGGGGATAACAGTATATAGAAAAAAAAAGCGGGGGGGGGGGGGGGGGGGAGAGATATTCTCATAACTGTGGTTTGTTATTCTGCACAATCAAAAGTCCCAGTTTGACTTGGAATGCCTTTCGTTTTTTTTATTTTTTTATTATTTTTTTACTGTATTTCCTGATAAATATACACAATGGCTTTGCTTTTGGTAGTGTACATATGAATTTATATATATATATTTTTTTCTGTAGTGGTTCAGGGATGCCCAAGGAGAAATATGAGCCGCCGGATCCCCGGCGGATGTACACGCTAATGACCAGCGAGGAGGCAGCGAGTGGGAAAAAATCCCACTGGGCCGAGCTTGAGATAAGTGGTGAGTATTAATGTGTTGTATAGTTTGTGCTGGACGTGTTAATGATGGCTGGACAATATGACTATCATGTCAGTAACGTGATATGTGGTACAAGTTTCCATGTTTATTAGGCTTTATTTAAACACTTACTTGATGAGTAAGAAATCAGAAATTATTCTATTACCATTTGTTTAATTTCTCCTTCATTTCTTTGTAAAATATCCCCTTTACGTCGCAGTTTTTATTCTATGCTGTGCTTTTACACCACATGCCTGTATAACGAATATTTTTTATATTAAAAGTCATTTTTGTAAGTGACAAACCTGCTGGGCATGATGAGTTTTAGCTGAAAACAGTTTGCATTATAGTGGCTTTAACATGTTTAGTTGGGGTAAATGGATTTGAATCATTTTATTTAAATTTTTTTGTGTTTGTCTCGTCTGTCAGGTAAAGTCCGGAGTCTAAGCTCGGCCCTGTGGTCGCTCACTCACCTCACCGTTTTGCACCTCAGTGACAACTCGCTGTCACGCATCCCCCCCGACATTGCCAAGCTACACAACCTTGTGTACCTAGACCTGTCGTCCAATAAGATCAGGAGCTTGCCAGCTGAGCTCGGCAACATGGTGTCTCTCAGGTGAGCTTTTTTTAAATTTAAAATAAAAAAATATACACTACCGTTCAAAAAAATATATACACTACCGTTTTGGGGTCACTTTCTAACTCCATGATGGTTCCTGATTTTTATTTCTTTCTACATTGTAAAGGAATGCTGAAGGCGT
>JAQMYK010000002.1:5052240-5063736 GCA_030014345.1 Clarias buthupogon
ATGAAGTCTTTACAGAGCAGAAGTAGCAGAAACATCTCAATATCAACTGTTCAAAGGAGATTAATGCAGTTTTTGGAAGCCTTCAGCATTCCTTTACAATGTAGAAAGAAATAAAAATCAGGAACCATCATGGAGTTAGAGAGTGACCCCAAACTTTTGAACGGTAGTGTACATCAATAATATTAACCTCATATGTTATCTTATTGTATCAGATATTTTTATCAAGTATATGTGAATGTCACTGCTAGTTATCTACCTTCGGTTACGACCTGCTGTAATATGCAACCTGACACACGTGATGGTTAACAAATCAGATTTAAAGGTCATATATTATACTCTTTTTTAAACATGACTATATAAGTCCTGGACGTCTTCAAAGATGTGTCTGTGTGTTAATGTTCCAGCTGAATGCAACTCGGATCCTACATTTCAGCCGCCTAATTAGTTTTTCTGTTTCACTCCTTTTTCTGTGTCTGTATCTTTAAATAAACTGATGTCTTATGGCTTCTTTGCAGAAGTGCATTTTCCTACTCAATCAGAGCACAGGGACCGGCTCATGCCATTTGCATTTACGACTAATAAAAATAAGTCAGAGTTTTAATTCAAGACGGCATCGTCATTATTCAGTGACACAAATGTTAAAACACAACTAAGAGCTGAAGAAGGCTAGGTTAGCCATTAACAACAAGCTGGAGTTTGCATGTTCTCCGCATGCTTGGTGGGTTTTCTTCAGGTGCTCTGGTTTCCTCTCACAATCCAAAGACGGATGGATGGATGGCGACCCATTATCCTAATCAGGAGAATGGAAAAGCTGGGCGGAGCTGAGCATTGTGCCAGGGGAGGGTCTGAAGGGCGATATATGAGGACAGAATAGGGGGAAATTCAAATCTGCTTGTTTAAGCCCCAACAAATACCAAACTAGAAAATGGAAAAACAGCAAACAATGTCCTCCGGGTGCGCCGGTTTCCTCCCACAGTCCAAAGACCAGCAGATTAGCCTAATTGTTGTTCCCAAGTTGCCCATAGTGTGTGAACAAGTGCGTGAGTGTGTGTGCCCTGCGTTAGATTGACACCCTGTCCAAGGTACACCCTGCCTCGTGCGCTAAGTCTTCTGGGACAGCCTCCAGGCCCGCGCGACCCTGAATACAGGATAAAGCGGTATTGACGATGAGACAGAAAGAGAGAGAGAATGAAAGCAAGGAATTTCGAATGAGGAAGTGAATTTTTGCGATTAAATATAGAGGTTAACGTGTATACGGCATCACCATAAAGCCCCAAAAAAGCTGAATCAACACAATCCTTTACACTAAGAAACCAAACATACGAGATGGCCGAGTAACTGCTGAGACTTTGATTTAATATCTCTGAATAATAGAAAAGTAATAATAAAAAGATCTGCCCATATGGAGACACCCGGCTTCATTCAGTCACGATTTTCTCTCACGGCAGTGACATGCTGTTTTAAATCTGTCCGGCCTTATTGTCAATATGGAGACTGATTTGCTGCATCAAACTGGTGAAACTTTTACACATATATTATTTTTATTTTCATTGAAATCCATTTCACACCATCTTATTATCAGAGTAACTTCACTACCTGCTACGTGTAAACAGAAGGACTGGCTAATATCTCGTTACTGGAGATAAACTACGACCCTAACGTTGTATGAAGCCTCTCCAGGGCCGACTACGGCCTTCATCAGTGCAGCCATAAATGTGAAAATGAAAAGGTCTTGTGTTTAATTATGAGCATCCAGGACGCTGCCTGTGCAACACCGGTGTCGGGATGCCATCACCTTGGTACCCAGTGCCAGCTGTACTTTCAGGGATTAACTGTTGCCAAAGGGGGATCCGGGAGCACTCATTCTCCACGGCAACCGTGAAATTCAGGCGTGAAATATGAACGCTGAGGCCGCCTTAGCGACCATAAACATGACTTGGGGCTTAAGGGGCTTCCAGCGGTGCGACGTAGGCGCTTAAAGTGTCTCGTCTCCATGGTGAGCGTCCTCCGATAGCTCCTAATGACAGACGAGCAAACAGGTCACCTTGTCTCGTCCGCTTCCTCTGCATCGTTCGACGTTTGTCCCTCTCTTTCTTTTTTTGTTTTGTTGCTAGATGTATCAGTTCATTCTGCATTTTTAAATAGATTTGTTTCCTCCACCAGTCTGCAAGATCTTGCTTCAGCGTAACCTCACATCATACTTTTTTTTTTTTTTTTTTCAAATTTTGATCAAATATTGTCTGGTTTGACATCGATCGATAATCTAGTCCACATCTCGATTAAGTCTTAGTGTATTAGACTTCATCATCAGACATAATTCACACCAGGTCAAACAAAATGTCTGGAAAACCTGAACTAGTACCTTATGGAGTGAAATCATGCATATAGACAGTTGCCGTTGCATTCAATTCAAGTTTATGAATGAATTCCTATAAAACAGTGCATATTTAATATTATAAGTGATATATTACCCAAGCTTAGAGTTAAGTCTGCTGCATTTACCTGCATTTCATTCTAATATTACATCCTTGCCAGTTTCATGATCTGGTTTCCATGGTAACAGACAGAAACATCTATGAAGCTAACCCAAGGTGGCCCAACAGCAAGAGACTTTTTTTTTTTTTTTTTTTTTACACGTTCACTGATATGTCAATGAAGCTTTATTAATAACAAAATATCAGTATTTATCATATAAAACCTGCATTAATTGCATATAAACTATAAGACACACTGCATTTAGTCTTCAGTGATGTTGTTTTGTATATATTATGTTGTGACTCATGAAGGACGTATATGAGATTGCAAAAGATGTGCCATTTGTTTTTAAACCATCTCATATCCATCCTCCATATTATAAAAGTTATATCTCATAAACGTTTCAGTGTTTTGCAGGTACAACTAGATTCTGGCACGTCCTTACCAGCTTTGGACATCTGTATCTTTTCCCATTTTTCTTGGCAAGAACTTCTGATAGACTGGAAGGAGAACATCACTGCATGGTGAACACGTGCTGTCTTAGGATGCTTAGATGGTTTATTAAGAGATTTGCTTTGATTGAATTCATACCTGGTCTTGAACCATTCCAGTTTTATGTTGCTTATGTCCTGTTGAAAGTTGAACCTCTGTCCTAGTCTCATGTGTCTTATGGACTGGGCTTGGCTTGTGCCTGGTTTGTTCACCCTGACCACTTTCCCAGTCCCTGCTTTTGAAAAACATTCATGTAATATGATGCTTCCATCACCATGTTTCACTGTGCACACATTCTCAGGATAATGAACAGTACATAACATAAGTCTTAATTTTGGTCTAAATCACAGCAGGGAACCCTTTCTTCTCATCTTCTCCAAGTTTCCTTCTGGAAATTTGCATATTGCTTCTTTCTGTCTCAATACTATAAAGCTGAAGCTGTGATTGTCTAGTCAACAGCTTCTCATGTCTCAGCTGTTGATCTCTCTAACGTATTTAAGAGTATTCCTTCGCTTCTTGCTTCCCTGGCTAATTACCTCTTTACATGCATCAAACCCTGATGGATATTTTTCCAGAATTTATCCTGGACTTGTGTTCATAGATCTTTCATCTTCATGATGCTGTGTACCGTATATGTATCTCTTCTAACAAACTATGGCTTCTCCCAGGATCAGGTGTATATTGAAGTGAACACTTTGACTTTACATTGACATGCTCCATCCAACTAAATGTATAACTTTTAAAGCTAAACATGAATTAGGGATGTTCAAGTCAAACTGGGACTTGTGATGAAATTTCTGGTTAAAGCGATTTGACATTTCAGAGCCCACTGCAGTTGTTTCCGGGAACATACAGCGAGTAGAATGCCTGATCCCCGAAAATCAATATATTAACCTGTCGCGACTTGTGGAAGAGATGCATCCGTCTGTGTGAACTGCACACGCAGTCCGTCTCCAACACAACTTGCACATTACGGGAACTCGGCTGGGAGTTATTGCATCATCTCCCATACAGTCCTGACCTCGCTCTCCAAGCCATTTCCACATGTAAAGGAGTTCCTGGGAGGCCAGTCGTGATGTGAAGCAGGCAGAATGAATCTCATCATGGTTCTGGCGTAAAAGAAAACTTCCTACCTTGATGGTTTCCATGCACTAGTGAAACACTTACATAAGTGCATTAGTGTATCAGGGGATTATATAGAGAAATAAAGTGATTTTTAATTCTCATACTTGTGTTCTGTTATTCTGTACAATCAAAAATCCGGCTTTGACTTGAACACCACTTATAATGCTAATAAAGTCAACTTCAGTTTCACTATAGAATACAAACAAGGGAACACTTACGTATTTGCAAGACACCGTGCATGTATTTGTAAGACGATTTCTTCTTGAACAGTTCTAACAAATATAAATCGCATGGAAATGAACAAAGACGAAAAAGAACAGCCACGGTTCTATCTGGAAGCGAAGTGGACGATGTGTTTTAACGATGCATTCTGGTCATGTCTCCACCTCGGCTGCTAGGAGACACGGCGCTATGCGCAGGGAACATCGGAGCGAACATATTGTGTTTGTGTGCACAGTTAATGAGTGTTTTTGAGCTTTCATGAATTGAAATGAATCTCGTTCACCCCTTAAGATACAAATCTAATCATTTCTCCCAAGGCAACCCCATTTTTCTGTTCCACAACAGATACATTCTGTTTGGGTCAGTTATTTACTGCAGGTTTTTTTTTTTTTTTTTTAAATGGAAAAACAATGAAGTTATTGTAAGATTTCTGAAGTGGTTAATAAGGATATTATACCGCAGCACTGTTAAATCCTTAATTCTGATTGGACTAAAGGTTCAGAGAAATTTTCCATCACAGAAACTCTGATGTTGTAAACAAATCACAGCTTTATATTTCTGCACTCGTCTAACATCTAAAGTGATGTAGAGGTTTTTATATAACTTTGTTTTGGAAGGAGTCTCCAGTGTGAGTGCTCGGTAACAAATGAAGATAATAATAATTATTCTAGTTACAATAAAGTAATATTGTAACATTTCTCATGGATGTTCCACAACATTAAATGTAAATGGATAAAAAAGTATGACGTGACATGAATAAGTATGATGTTCCAGGAAGTAATTAAAATTCATTGTGGAAATAAGTCTGCCCTGCATCAGACCACTCCATCATTGATTACTGTCCTGTAACTGCATATCCTTAAATGGTTTTTGTTACCTGTATAATGACAAAATCTATAGAATTAGCCTGGTTTAATGCTGCTAAGTAAATCAGAGCAACAGAAATGAACTGAAGCATGACAACTTTGTCCCCAGACGGACCAATCTGTTGTTTTCTTGCTTGTTTAAATTAAATTCATCTTCAGTGTTGTTAGGGTTTCAGCTTTGCACAGGACTTGTCGCTGTTTTGCAGAGCCTTATGGGTGACAGATGTCACTGTTTTGGTCGCGCCGCACTCATGTGACCGTGATCCGCGACGTCTGGAATCTGCCTTTACATACTAACTAGGACCATCTTGTTTGAATCAGTTTCTAAACTGTCATAATCATAGTCTTGTAACAACACTAAATGCTATAATTACATCATGGAGGCCTTGTGTTTATAACTTAAAAATATTAACCTTCCCTGGTATTAGTGCAGATATTGTTTTTAAATAAGCAGCCAGGATGCTAAGTAAGTAATGAGCATAATTCTATTTGTTTTAAGCTTCTTAATTCACATCTCTTGTAAAGAAGAGAGACAGTTTAGTCAGTTTTAAGTATAAAGTATAAAGTCAACTTTAAATAGAAAGGAAGTCAATTTTACATAAAAACAGTCAACTTTACATCAAAAACGTCAGATTTAAATAAGGAGAGTCAGGTTCACATCAAACGAGTCAGGTTAAAATATATTTTAAAAAAATCAATGTTAGTAAAAAAGTATGACCTTTAAAAAAAAAAAAGGTCCCTTTAACTTAAAACAGTCAGTTATTAATGAGTCACATTTAATTAAAAACAGACAACATTAAAAAAAAAAAAGGAATCAAGAGAGTCAAGAAAGAGAGTCAACTTTACATCAAAAGAGTCAACTTTAAATAAGGAGAATCAGATTCACATCACAGTTAAAATAAAAAGAATCAATGTTAGTAAAAACGTGTCAGCTATAATTTAAAAAATGTCCCTTTAACTTACAACAGTCAGTTATTAATGAGTCACATTTAATTAAAAACAGACAACATAAAAAATAAAGCCGTCTTTAATAAAAAAAATGATCAACTTTAAATTGTGAGATTCAGCTTTTAATACAAATAAAAACATCAGTTTTGTGTATCATGACAGTCTATGGAAAAAAAGAGACAACTTTAAAATAAAGGGTCAGATACGACACATTTGCACATGACATCACGTCGTCTGTGTTACCTGCAGATGAAGGTCAGGAAGTGACCATCAGAACCGTTGTTACAACTTATTTGCGTATGTTAAAGATTTTTTTTTAAACCTATGTAAATTCTGATATTGTTCTTTTGCAGTCTGTGGCTGAACAGTACATAGTGACTATAACTAACACTAGCTAAAACTGTGTTGTTGTTGTTGTTTTTTCTATAGGCTGCTCTTGTGCTCAGAATGAGATTGTATCTGTATTTTGCGCAGTTCACCTGTGGATGTGCAATAGTGACAAATTTAAAACAATTGTTCTAAGCAGAGCCACTCTTGATCTCCCCTGGGGCCCCAAGCAATATTGAGGACAGGGGCCCTCGTACCTGACCTGAGAGCCATGAGAACCGTTCGCTATCGCCACTCAGACACACCTGACACCAGAGTGCTCCGACTACACTGTCGATTTATTATTTACATCATGAATTCAAACTAACCGCACTATTCTTCATTTTACCAGCTGCATCAGGGCCATTCAAAAAGACACCCCCTAGATTTCCTATTATTCATATTTAAATTTAAAATACTATACTTAACACTTCCTGGTTATTATTTACTACATTTTAATGTCAATCCGTTGCTTTCTATCTTGTTTTAACTAAACCAAGCCTGAGAGATGAGGTAATCAGGGTTTTATTTTAATATACAGTATATATAACTCCCCCTATGATGAGAGCCACCACACCCATATATTTTCTGTACTGGTCCCCATCGAGGTCGCTACTGGAAAGTTCAAGTTCAGTACATTCAGCTACACTCATCATTTATTCTACACATTAGATATTCTATGTTTTTGCCAGAAATGCAACCAGTGGATCTACCATGTGACTGTGTTTCACCAATCAGACGTTATCAGTAATCACCAATCAGTAACAATAACCGCATGTAGTAAAATGACCACAAAGAAACGCTACATAGCGAGGAAAAAAAAAATCTAGCCGTTGTAGACAGCGAAGGAAACGTGTCAAACATGTTTATTTAATCATTTAAGAATAAATAAATAAAAATCTGACATTACAATGAAACAGTTACTCAGTACTTGAGTTCTTTTCACCAAATACTTTTTTACTCTTACTTGAGTAATATTATTTTGACGTACAGCCACTCTTACTTGAGTACAATTTTTGGATGCTCTACCCACCTCTGTACAGTTCACACAGACAGATACGTCCACTTCCGCGATCAGGATCATCGTTCACGGACGTATAGCCTACTTTAAAACGTTTGCACTGATCAGATGTTCAAAAATCTCATCACTGTGCTTGACGTCTTCTGTAAATGTCAAACGTTTTTACCCTTTTATTCACCAGAAATGTCATCATAAGTCCCGGTTTGACTTGAACGCTGCTTATAAACAGTTGTTATTCACTCACTTTGTCAGGTACAAAGTCTCAGAAATAACTTACTGTTACATGCTGACATCAAACTTATAGAAGAGAGAACACAAGCTGACCTGATTGCTTTTCCCACAGTTCACTGTCATGGTGTTGAATGTGTGCGAGTGTATGTGTGTGTGTGTGTGTGTTTGTGTGTGTGTGTGTGTCCAGAAAAATAGTTCCACTTGATCCTCTCGTTAAAGTTGTCAGCAGTGACACATGTGAGAGGTAGACAGGGCCTTGTGTAATTCGTAGGGCTCTAGACAGCTTAGGTATCTTATAGTGCTGTCCAGCTCTGGCTATAAGCAGCACCACTAACAGTTCCACGAAGAACCTGCAAGTCCTGAAGTCGTTAACTTCACAATGCGAGGTGAGAGATCTGTTAGTCTTCCCTGGTGGCCCAGTGGTTAGGATTCGGTGTGTTCATGTGGTCAAGGCTGTGGGTTACTGGGTTACTCATCGGAAGGTCAGAGGTTTGAGCCCCAGGACCATCAAGTAGCCACTGTTGGCCTTGACCAGAGACTTTAACCCTATCTGCTCCAGGGGGTGCTGTATCCTGGCTGACCACAGCTTCCTAACTGGGAAAGCTGAAAAAAATCTTCTTTTTTTTTTACTGTGACGGAAAGTCGTCAGTTTTTTACACGATGAAAAAAGAAACTTGGAAAGGTCTATTGCATAACGGCTCTGAACTCCATCCTCGTGTTTGTCCTAGCGGTTCTCTCAGAAGAACATTCACGCTCCAGCCTAAGGTCACAAAAACTTTTTTCTTCTAAAGTGCTTTCTGTCTGACTTGAACTTATATTTGGCCCTTGATCAGCGCTGGAAGAGAAAATGTCAGCATTGTTTCCCAGGTCGGGTTAACATCGTCACCTGCCATCCTGACCTGAGAAAATATAGCAATGTACAACACCAAGAGAATTCTTTCCTCGATCTGATATTTAATTTGCTGTAGCGCGCTTCAGACAGACTCTCCTGGAGATCGTGCCTTCGCTTTCACAGTGCAAGTTTAGAGCTCAGGTTTAGGCTTGAACTGTGATCTCTAACACGGGATCACTAGCGGAAAACTTCAGCCTCTGATCTCCTGCTGTCTTAGTGACGTTTGAATCACAGTAGGACTGATTAGACTTTTTAAAAAAGTGTGTTGCTTTATCAGTCATTGAATATTAACCAAATTAACCCAATGCAGCTCAGAAAAAAGGGTACTTAACTGTACTTTTCCTTGGATGGCTTTCACTGCGGATGGTACTTTAAGTGTACACCTTTTTGTACCTTAGTGTCTTTTATTCAGAAAAGTGTTTGAAGTGTATCTTTGAACCATTCACATGAAAAGACTACAGGATTTACAGTCCAAGTTCCACTACATACAAGATTTTGGGTGAAAGATACTAAAAGGTACTCAAGACAAGCGGATCGACCCAGTGACAAACATACAGTACATACAGAACAGTTCAGTACCTTTTTTTCTGAGTGGGACACCTGAGACTTGAAAATTTGCTCTATAACTTATTCACATTTAGGCATTTTGGCAGACACCCTTATCCAGAGCAACTTTTTATCTCATTAAACATCTGAGCAGTTGAGGGTTAAGGGTTTTGCTCAAGGCCCAACAGGGACAATGTGATGGTCGTGGGATGACCAGGGACCATCCGAGCCTTAACCACTGAGCTACCCCTGACCCCTGACTTATTGCCTACTTGCGGAAGAGACGCATCTGTCTGTGAGAACTGTACACATTTCCACATGTTTGGGGCATTAAAGGAGTTCCTGGGAGGCCGGAGTTTCAGATGTGAAGCAGGCAGTCCGATCATGACTCCGACATAAAGAGAAAACTTTCTACCTTGATGGTATGCAAGCACTGGTGAAATACTGGGACACCCTCATACTTATTATTCAGAATTTCATTTGTTCATTTCATGGTAAATTTTTCTGGCCAATAAACGAGCTCCTCCCACCATCAAAGCTGAAAGAATAAACTCTGTGACATTAAAACCTCTCCATATAAAATCTTTCACATGATTTACTGACTGATTTATTGGTTGATTGACTGACTGGTTGATTGATTGATTGATTGATTGATTGATTGATTGATTGATTGATTGATTGATTTGACAGAACCTATTGGTTCAAATTTTATAAAGTGATCACAACAAAATCCAAGACGATGTAGGAAAAATATCAAGCATAAATACACAAACTGAACACTGAGGTTAAAATCCTGTGTGAGGAAATTTAAAGATATTTTTGAAATCTGTGAAATTCAAAGTAGCTCCATGCAACAGATAACTTTTATTTATTGATTGATTTATTTATTTATTCACTTCTGATGCGTTTTTCCAAATTGAAAATGACTGTAGCTCCTCCCTTAATCAAAGCAAAACCGCTCAGCTCCGCCCCTTCTCCTTAAATGGTAATCGATCATCGGTTCTGCTGTCTGGAAAAGAAACAAAGGCACGTCAACTGAAATTTGAATCACATGGAAAGACTAAAAAGTTACCAACTGCTACTTCAACATATAAATGCTGACTCTGAAAACTTATTTAGACAAATCGAATCTTATGCAAATATAAAGTATGATGCAATATTGCTTACTGGGGTATTTTACTTGTTATGAAGCATATCCACAGGTATAATACTAATGAGAATAATAACTCTAATCATATTTTTTTATGGCTTGTCTCGCAGGACTGGGAAAAAAAGACGCAAAAGGCGTCTGCGTTTGTTTAAACTGCTGAGTGTCAAGAAAACCTTCACATCTCTACAGCAGGTTTGAGCTAAAATTAAGATCCTCAGCTAGGCGACTAGGATTTCTTACCTGCAGAATGCACACACACACACACACACACACACACACATGCGTAGAGACACATACACACAAGCTTCCTCTACTGGTTTCTATGGAAACCCCTGAGGAAAAAGGAGGAAGATTCAAGGACGGGCGTGTTTGTAAACTGGAACATTGGGTCACTTTTGTGTGTGTGTGTGTGTGTGTGTGTATGTGTGTGTGTTTGCACGTGTGAGAAAAGAAAACTATATGTCTTAATCAAGGTCGAATGAAAAGTCGAGAAATGTTGTATGAAGTCTTTTTCTTTCACGGTTGCAACACTAACCTACTGCAGACTGAGAGTGAGAGAGACTCTGCTATACACAGTATTCTAGATCCTATACACTTTCTTCTTCTTCTTCTTCTTTTCTTTTTAACAGGAGCTCTCATTGAAAGCAAGAACCTCTGTAATCTGACCTTTAAAAAAATCATTTTAGTGATATTCCTTAGTGGCCACTTTATTAAGAACATATGACT
The DNA here is from genome assembly GCA_030014345.1 of Clarias buthupogon. NCBI lineage: Eukaryota > Metazoa > Chordata > Actinopteri > Siluriformes > Clariidae > Clarias > Clarias buthupogon. The sequence goes on from JAQMYK010000002.1 coordinate 5,063,301, forward strand.
GGTGGAACGATCAAGCGTAAATATGTTATTGATAACGTGGCCACTAAGGAAGAGAACCAAGATTTTTATATATATTTTTTAAAGAGTAGCTCTCTGAGAGCAAAAACACTTTATCAAACCAGACCACACAACAATTAAAAAAATAATAATAATCTTAGTATTGATTGGCCACTTTATTAGAAACATACTGTATGATTGGTGAAACGAACAAGCCTACATATACTGTATGTTCCTAATAAAGTGGCCACTAAGGATAAGTACTAAAAAGAACTTGTTCTCTTTTTAAAGAGGAGCTCTCAAGAACACTTTTTCGATCCAGATACATAACGCTGTAATTTTAACTTGTAAATAAAATCCTAGTATTCAATTCAATTCAATTCAATTTTATTTATATAGCGCTTTTAACAATGGACATTGTCTCAAAGCAGCTTCACAA
>JAQMYK010000002.1:5082663-5096050 GCA_030014345.1 Clarias buthupogon
TCTATCTATCTATCTATCTATCTATCTATCTATCTATCTATCTATCTATCTATCTATCTATCTATCTATCTATCGATGGATTGTTGCTGAAGGGATAATAAATAAAGGGCATATATTGATGGATGTGTACATGGTTGGGTGGATACTGTATCTTTCTGCAACAATTAATTTCAATAGATAGATAGACAGACAGACAGACAGACAGACAGACAGACAGATAGATAGATAGATAGATAGATAGATAGATGAGTATATGGATGGGTAAGGGGATGGATAAATGGATGAATGAATGGATGGTTGGATGGATGGATGGATGGATAGATGGCCCATTGATAATCCACAGCTGCATGCACACTTCACAGTATAAGAGTCTAGCTAGCTACACCAATTGATTGATTGATGAAAGAATAATAACTGCATAGTTTGACAGAGGGATGGATGGATGGATGGATGGATGGATAGATAGATAGATAGATAGATAGATAGATAGATAGATAGATAGACAGATAGATAGATAATTGAATATATAAATGAACGGATGGGTTGTTGGACGAATGAATAGCCCACATGAACAGCCGCCTACATACTTAAGTCTACCTGGCTAGATCAACTGATTGACTGATGAAAGGATGATAACTGGGTCGCTGCATAGATTGATGTATGTATGGATGGATGGGCAGGTGGTTGAGTGGATAAATCAATAGATTAATGGGTGTTTAGATATATTGACAGATAGAGAGAGGTTTAGATGTGTAGATGAGTTAACGCGTAGACAGGTGGATGGGTAGATGTACAGTACCAGTCAAAAGTTTGGACACACCTTCTAATTCAATGCTTTTTGTTCAGTGATTAATTTTCTACATTCTAGAACAATACTGCAGATTTCACTATAAAATAAAACCTATGTCAATAGTTAATTAAGTAACAAGAGTTATAGTCAGGGGTTATTTTAAGACACAGAGGTCAGTGGTTCTGGAACAGTTCTTGCAAGAACAGTATTGTGTCGAGTACATTTTGCAAAACCCATCAAGCACCATGATGTAAACTGTCACTAATGATTAATGAAGATCTTCCCAGGAAAGAAAGACCAAAACTGACCTCTTCATTTAGAGTCGCCAGCCTCAGAAATCACCAATTAACCAACAGCACCTCAGATTAGAGCCGTTCTGAAGGATTTACAGAGTGTAAGTAGCAGATATACATCTCAATATCAACTGTTCAAAGACGATAATTGCATATTTTCGACACCTTTGGACTTTCCAAACTTTTACAGTCTGGGCTTGAACAAAATCAGCCCCAGCTACTTCTCCATAACATTCTAAGTATTTTTCTTATAACAGCTGGTGGTGCTGTTGTGCTTCGATGTTCCACCTTAAGACATTTGTAAGGAGCACCTGATGTGGAAGCCAAAAGGAAAAATAAATAAATAAATGAATAAAATAATAAATACGAGACCCTTCCAGACTCCAAAATCATTACTGACCTTGAACAATGCATGACCTGTCCACATTCAGTCGCATGCCACTGTGTTTGTCTCTTGTAGAAGCCACAAAGACAGAAGTGAGGAGCATCATAATTACACGGTGATGGAGTGTGTCTGGAGTCTCCTAATTAAGTTGCCTTAGTCTGGAAGGCAATGTTTTTCTCTGTGACTCGGCTAGGCATGCACAAAACCGACAGAGTCCTTGGCAACTGCTGTTCTCATGTGTGTGTGTGTGTGTGTGTGTGTGTGCGTGTGTGTGTGTGCGTGTTTTTCTTTGCCTCCATCTCTACTTCTTTTAATTAGAGCAAGAGATCAGTGAAATGCCAAGTGTCAGTACCAGAGAGGGCTGGAAGACAGCATAAACGACCTTTTAAACTCTGGCGATCTTTAATAAGGCCGCCGCCGCAGATCCTTGCTTTGGTGAAAGAGCCAAACATTGTGGCCAGAGGCCTGGAGGACTGTCGGCAGAGATGAGAATACATGGTCATAGCCCCTAAACTTGTTATATCAAAGGTGTTTGAATTAATACAGGCTGATGTGTAAAACAGCTGGGCTTTATTTTCTTCGCCATATTGCTGCGGCAAAAAAAAAAAAAAAAAACGGACACACTTTCCACTGTCCATCCTCCTGTTGGCCTGAGATGTGTTTTTCTGTCTCAAGCCACGTCTCTGTAGCATAGCTGCTCTTTCTTCAAGTCTCTTCTTTTAGGACTCCCTTTCCTCCAATCCATGACACACTATAATTTATACTGTTTCATTAAAAACAATCCCATTTGCTGGCTGTGGTTGACACTCCTAGCTTCACTACACTCTATAAACAACCCTTCTTTAAAGAACCGCATTCCTTTGCAATTTTTTTTGTGAATCTCACCAGATTCCTCTCTGACATATAAAAGGGTTTATTTTATGACTTTTCATTCCAATCCTGCTTTCATTATTCAGTCACATCAATGCACACAAAGTTTAATTTATTAACTTTGTGCTAAGCAGTATGGTGGCGTAATGGTTAGCACTGTCCTCGCCTTACATCTCCAGGGTCGAGGGTTCGATTCCTGAATTGGGTCTGTTTGCATGTAGACATGCAGATTACAATAATTAATAATTGGTGTTCCCAAATTGTCCGTTGTGTGTGAATGAGTATGTTTGTGCCCTGCGATAAATTGCCGCCTCTTCCAAGATGTACCCAACTTCTTGCCTTAAATCTTATGGGACAGGCTCCAGGTCCCTGTAAAGGCGGTATAGACAATGAGTGAGTGAATGAACTTTGTGCTAACTTTGTAGGGTGCTAACAAGTATTTTTTCATGTGACATCACAACGTCTGTCCTCCATGACATCTGTCCTCCACTTCTGGATGGAAAAGTGTCGTTACTTGCCAGTGCCAAAACAGATGCCAGTGCCAAAACCCACATAGAAAAATCAGTCAGGGTAGCACTTTCAGCAAGAAAACACATTTTATAATGTTATGTTATCTTATGGTGTCGTCTTGCACCTCCAGGTCCTGGGTTCGATTCCAGCATCAAGTCTGTGTACATGGAGTTCGCATGTTCTCCTCGTGCTTGGTGGGTTTCCTCCGGTTTCCTCTAACAGTCCAAAGACATGCAGATTAGACTAATTGGTCTTCCCAGGTAACATTGACCAATACTGACATTTCAAACTATTCTAATTAACTGTTCTGGGGTTGAATCACAGAATCCCATGTGTGTGAATGTTGACCGGAGGTCCTACCACGGTCATACAAAATGGGAATAAATACTGTACAATGTTCACCGCTGGCTTTCACGGTCCTAGTTGGACTACAGAGGTTCCTACATTCATGGATGTATGGATGTCATCTTAAACAACACTTTATCTACTTAGTAATTGCTTTAAGTCTCTCCGAATTGCTTTTGACCTGTCCGTGTTGTTTTTCACGTCTAACTTGATTCTAACGCAAGGCTGAGTCCCAAATCCCTCTCTAACCCTAACACACTACTTGGTGTGTTGAACAAGAGATTCTACACCGTACATAGTGCAATAGCTTTCCAGTTTACCGCTATTTGGGATTCAACCCCAGAACAGTTCATTAGCTATTAATTAGAAAGCTTGAAATGTCAGTATTAGTTAACGTTACCTGAACATCAGTTTGTGACATATGAAGCACAGCACATTCCATAACACGTCCCATTATCAACAGAAGCACATAATGAGCTAATGCTAATGCTAGTAATGACCACAGAATCCAGAAGGAATGACATAGTTGCAGAGGTGGAAAGAGTAATAAACTTTGGTACTCACGTTCAAGTACTGAGGTTGTTACAGAGCCAAGAATAACGTTCAGCACAAAACCTTTATCGGCCTCTTTCAGCATCACAAGATTATAATACAAAACATGAATTAAAAGTAAAGAAAAGGATAAAAGAATAGAGCGTTTCGGGGGTGAGCAGCACACCTGAGCTCCTACTCCGGTCTCTCCTTCTCACACACACACCTCCGCAGCGCACACACTGGGGAGGAGCGGCAACTCTTAAAAGAGCAACATACAGTACATACATAATTCTCAACTCAACTCAACTTTATTTGTGTAGCACCTTAACAAGAAGAATGCCCCAAAGTGCTTCACATAAATAATAAAATAATATAAAAGACATAATTAAAATAACATCACGCACATATCTAATCAAACAGAATGTATAAAATCAACATGTCATGTTTGTTTAAATGCCAGAGAAAACATGTGAGTTTTAAGACTGGACTTAAACACCCTCAGTGATGTGGCCTCACAAATAGTCAATGGAAGGTCATTCCACAATTTGGGTGCCGCTACAGAGGACGCCCGATCACCCCTGAGCTTGCATTTGATTCTAGGAACAGTCAGCAAAAGTTTATCTGATGATCTGAGAGACCGGGGTGGGGCATAGGGCTGGAGCAGGTCCGAGAGGTAGGGAGGGGCAAGGCCATGTAAACATTTAAACGTGACCAAGAGAATTTTTAAATTAATTCGGTACTGTACCGGGAGCCAATGAAGAGAAGCCAGAACTGGAGAGGTGTGTTCTCTTTTACACGTAGACGTTAATAGTCGAGCAGCAGAGTTTTGGATCAGCTGTAGCCGATGTAATGCTGTCTGGGAAACCCCGAAATATAAAGCATTACAGTAAATCGATGCAAGTGGTATTAAAGGCTATTTCAAAATGCTTAAAGGACAAAATAGGCTTAAGTTTTGCCAATTGTCTTAGTTGAAAGAAACTGGACCGAACCACAGCACTGATCTGTTTCTCAAATTTAAGGTCATGATCAAAAATAACACCCAATGTGGTATACAACCTAGTAGTGGCCGTTACAATGGCCAGGGGTTTGCTTCATAAGAATTTGATGGCATTTCGCTTTCAGCCGTGTCTGCATCACTGGCATCTGTTTTTTTCGTCTCCATCGTTCTTGTGAATTTAGGGAGTTTGTTCTTCACGCCCATCAATCAATCAGTGCAGTGGTTTCCAGGGTGCATTTTTTTCCTTCCCCGTTGCATTATTTTACATTTTTTCCATTTTCATTAATTTATTTTTTATCCAGTAGCGAATATGATTTTAAATGTAGCGAAGTACAATACATCAAACAAAACATACTTAAGTAAAAGTAAAATTACAGATTTTAAAATCTACTTTAAAATGTTTTTAAAATCAGTACAAAAAAAACTACTCAATTACAGTAATGCGAGTAAACGTAATTCATTACTTTCCATAGTTGTAAACCATACAATAATTGTATACCAGACAACATCATAAAATCTAACTGGCTTGGAGAGATATGCACATATTGTACACTAACTCATCCGTAGATTCTTATATTTCTGCAAAACATAAGGCATTGTTGTGTTTTGGTACTGGTCGAAAGCTTGGATTTATCTTCTACATTCTAGAACAATACTGGAGATTTCAAAACTATGAAATGAGACATATGGAATCGGGAAATTAATTAACAACAACAACAAGCTAAAAACACTTTCTTTCAGCTGCTTCCGTCAAGGGGTCACCACAGCAGGCGATCCAATCGGCACAAAACTTGGCAACGGTTTTACACCAGATGCCCTTCCTGACGCAACCCTCCCATTTTCTAACCAGGCTTGGGATCGGCACTGCATGCAGTGGCTGGGTAGCATGGGGTGTGGCAACCCACCAGTGGCAGGGCTTGAACCCAGAACCTCAAATTCGACAACCTAGAGCATTAGCCGCCTGAGAGACCACTCCTTAGGTACTGTAACAACAACAATCAGTTGTTATTTAGGATATCAAGCTCAGCTGTTCATTTCAGAAGGAGATTCATGTGTGGTTAGGGACAGAGAAGTCTAGACTGACCTTCTCGGCCTGTTTAAAACGTGATGCCTACCAGGAAAACCAGAAGCAGAAAAATCAATAAATGAGTAAATAGAAGAAAAAGTGGAAGACAGCCTTCAGTGCTGCCTCTGGACACTATGAATATTTAGTCACGCTGTGTGGTTTGTTCATTGCCCCAATAGTCTTCCAGGCATTCCTGAACAACGTTCCTCTGGAAAATGTGTCAATAAAATAAATATGTCAGTCTACTCTCATTTCCAAAAAAAAAAAAACATATCCAGCAGTTCAGATGTTCCCTCAAAAGGTTCTTGGATATCGTTGAGTTTGTAAAGCCTGAGAAACGCAACATCCCTGTCCCGAGAAAAACATTCCTGAACATCATGAGCAAGGAAGAGTGATCATGGGTGAATCCAAGGTGTTCGCTGTCACAGAGTGGTTTACACTCAAATCTGTGAAAGACTCACATACGTTTTTATATGTTCACCAAGGGCTTTGGTAGCATTGTGGTCTCATTTGTGGCAGTCTTTCACGATTGTCCTAAGATGCTTTCACCACGGCTCCTTTGCTGAAACATCACTGGTTTTAATGCTGGAAACTATGTCTAATCACCTTAATAAACTTAAAGAACTGATGATCTAATCAAGAGTTATTAGTAGTCAAACTGATTTAAGAAGACGGTCTCCACTGGCTCAAGGTAGCACCCCGTAGAGGACCAGGGACATGACTAGAGAGATATCTCCAGCCAAGGAAACCCATCCGACTCCTCAGCAACGTCTAGCAAAACATATGAACAGTACAAACTTGATCATTCATCACCAAACCCACTTGAGGACCAAACACTGGTGGGAGTCCATGGTAACAGATGTTCTTCAAGTAATGCTCTGCATGAAAGACTTGAAAGACTTAATGACAGATATGCCCATATCACATTCTTGCATGTATAAACATTTCAAGGTATATCATTTTTTTTTTCTCTCCAGGAAGCTTCCATAGAGACAGCAAGAAAGAAAAAGCTATTTAAAGTCATCTAAGATTGATAACCTTTTGAAGTAATCAGATAGCACAGATCTTTAAGATATCACTACGTTACTTATAATCACGTGATGGTGACTTTTCTTGAAATATCGATGGTATGTGTAAAATTCTGCTTATAAAACTGACTTCTAAATATCAGTGAATGAAAAGTAAAAAATGAATTATTGCTTCATGTTAATGTGGAAAGTACGCTATGGACTATAGTTTAAATCTGCTTTTAAATCTGGAATCTCCCTCATGTTTATGTGTTAGACTTCAAGACTGAAATACACTGCATGGTAACTTTGATTACGGAGCACAATATGGTGAAGTCCTGGAATATGGCCATGCCAGCAGTGTAGAGAAACTCCATAAATACTTTACAAGATACTGTGATAACCTGGCCATTCAGTGCACTCAGGTCGTCGGCTGACTTAGTTTTATTGCCACATGTTGCTGAGTCTAGACTTGAGCAACTGGAGCGACCCCACAGGCTTGTACAGTAGACACTATGCATAATGGGTGCATCGCTTCATACGCTTCCCTTCTTACCCTGACGCACCCATCACTCTGGAATAGTATCAATCTGGACTCATCAGGTCACATGATCTTTTTCCGTTGCGCCAGTCAAGTCCAGTCTTTATGCTCCCTAGCAAGTTAAGATTTTTTTCCTGATTAGTCTTATAAACAAGTGGTTTCTCTAAGTCCTCTAAGTTTTCATGACTTTGTGTGCATATGGAATGAATATTTATAGCCCTGAAATCTACTTTCAGTCCAACTTTACCAAACATTTAAACGATCTCTGATCACAAACATTCATTCGTTATTTTTTCAGACCATATTGCTTCTGCAAAGTTGCCGGTTCATTACTATCCTTGCAGGTTTTAATAATGTGTTGAGTTCTTAACCTGATTCTAGTCATTTTAATGTTTTCTTTGCTTGACAATAATTTGACTCTTCTGGAACGGTGAACTTTTTTTTGGCCAGGCAGTGGATGGAGAGAGAGAGAGAGCGAGAGAGAGAGAGAGAGAGAGAGAACATGTAAATGAAAACAGCTTTCACAGCAGTATGATGGACAGAGAAACAAGAAAACAGAGTGAGAGAGAGATATGAAGGCAGAGTCTGGCCCACAGCCTCATCCTCTAACACACAGACATTGTACTGAGGTTGCCTGCCAAGTGTGTGTGTGTGTGTGTGTGTGTGTGTGTGTGTGTGTGTGTGTAACCAGAGCTGACTGAGGCTCCAGTAAGACCATCCATCCACTTCACAACTAAACGCACACTTGTCATCACCCAATAACAAACAAGTGCATACACAGACATGCACATTAACACCCATTAAATGTACACATTAGGACTTAAAGAAGTGCTCAGCTCTATTCAAACACACATTCCATCAACACGTTTAAACGTTTCAAACGCTAATACACGTACATTCATCTTTTTTTCCTTTCTTTTTTTTCTACACCTTCTGGATTAAATATTTCACCTAACGAGCTAAGCATATTCTTATTTTATTCCTCAGCAAGGTCTCGGTTATATAATGAGCGCTTGAACAGAAACGGTTTCCGAGTTGCATGAAGCTGAAAGCAGCTCGGATCTGTCAGCCGTGAGATCTTCACCTCGCTGGCAGATTTTCCCCCTGCTTCAACACAGCATGGCTTCATTTACTGCGAGTGCTCAAAAAGCCTCAGAAATCTCTCGCAAGGCTTTGCAGACCAAAAAAAAAAGTATATGAAACCAGGCATTCTGAGACATTTTGGACAGCGGATTTTTCTCCCCCTTTCTATCTTTTACATGTCTGTGTGGAGAAAAGTGTGGAGAAGTTCAGAGTTATAGTCTGGCATAAAGTTGAGAGTTTTAAGCATGCCGGGTAAACTTCATGCGTTTTTTTGAGTTTAGTCAGCAGATGGGTGCGTAATCCAATGTACTGTAGGTGTGTGTACTAATACTGTTGTTGTTAGTCTTTTGGCTGCTCCTTTCGAGGGGTCGCCACAGTGAACCATTCCAGCCGCACAGCAACTTGGCACAGGTTTTAGGCTGGATGCCCTTCCTGACGCAACCATCCCATTTTATCCAGGTTTGGGACGGCACTGCATCTAGTGTTTGGGGTTTGGGCATTGCCTGGGAATCAAAAACGCGGGTCTTCCGCATGACAGGCAAGAGACCTTCCACTGAGCCCCCAGTGCCCTGTACTGTACAGTATGTACTAACACTGTATGTTCCCTCCAAATTAGCTAAAGCCAGCTGATTATATTTGGTAAAACTGTTGTTTATTCTGCATCACAGACTACCATGCCCTCTTTATAGACAAGTTTTTGGGGTAATGTTGCTGTGATTGACAGAAGAGACCGATGATGTCTTACTCTCAGAGAGTTTGGTCAATTTTATTTCTTCGGCTCTTGGCTGTTGCATTTTCAGAACATAAAATTCTTGAGATCTCCTAACAGAAGGTCAAATTGTTCTCTGTAGTGCCATCAAGAAGCCATTTTTCTTCCAAATGTACCAAATTCTCGTTAGTCGTAATTTGCTAGAAACTGGTAATGATCAGCAATAACACAACGCAAAGCAAACATTATGTGCAATATTGTGTAGGTTCTCCTTGTGCCACAAGGTGTACAGTAGCTCTGGCCCCTCCATGCATGACTCTACACCAGAAAGTTAGCAGCGGATCCTTTGGGTGTCTACGTGGATTGGACTTGCTTGGTCGGTGCTTCCCATATGTGCTGGGTCGGATTGAGATCTGAGGAATTTGCAGACCGGATTAACAAACTTGAACCCTTGTACATGATAGCAGGCTCTGATGCACTTGGGTGTTCTGATACCTTTCCATCACTGCAAGCATTAACTCAGGGGTTACTTAATTTACTGAACTTAATTTCAGGGGTTTGTACTGCATTGGCTTTGTCTGTGGGATCTGACCAGACTGGCTGGCCTTTGGTCCCTGTGGACCTGGGTGAGCCTTTGGCGCCTGTGATCCTGTCACCATTTTGTTGGTGATTAATGCTGTATAGTTGGCCTGTCATCTGTCATAAAGCTGTATCTGGTATCTATGTGAATACCCGCTGGGAATACACATAGGATGGGATGACAGTTCCACATACACTCATTTGTACCATAAAGTAACCCTTTCTGTTACGTACATGCATATGATTGGGAGGTGTGAGGAAACTTGCGAACATAGAGAAATCTCATAGACACAGACGGGACATGGAGACTCCATGCAGACAATAACACCTGCTCAGGATCGAAGCAGGGACACTGGAGCTGCATCGCCATGTTGGCATAGACAATGTAACTGGTTATTAATTTTTATCTATAGGGGGTACTGTATATTCTCCTGCATTGCAACAGTGGCCAGATGAAAGAATGAATGAATGACATGCACTTGGATGGTAATCTGAGGTTAAATGAGATAGAGTCTGCTCTGGGGCACCTGAAGACATCCTGAAAGTTCATGCTAGATGTAAGGTTATCTATCGCCAGATTGAAATAAGACCAATGTTTAGTCCAAGAGAGCAACGCCAATTCCACTTCTACTGGAGGCCTATCCATGGGTGACAATTTTGCGAGTAGCTTTCAAACATGCAATCTACCAGTGATGCTGTGGATCTGTTGAACCTTGTGCCACTTCACATTGTTTTTACACTTCTGATGCTTCGCTGGAGTTAGCAACCAAACTAGGTGCTGCATTGCGATAAAGCACTAACTCCTTCAGCGTGATAAAATCACACAGGAAGTTTGGTGACTAGAGATTATCATCTGTTGATGTCTTAGAGTTCTGCAGTTAGGAGGGCAGCTTTCAAAGTTACTGTGGCAGCAAGTCTGCGAAAGGAGAGTGTGGGTGGATCCGCACAAGACGCTGTATATGTGTGTATGTGTGTGTGTGTGTGTCTGTGTGTTTACACATGGATATGAGAGTATGAGGAGAGTTGGCGTTCTGTAAGGGTGACGAGAGGAGAGAGAGGGACACAGATGGCCTGTAGAAGCAAGATGGGGAAAAGAGTAGTTTAAAAATACCCACTTCTAAGAGCCTGAATTGCGTCGAGACAGACAACACAATGCTGGAAAAGGCCAATAACATAGATTGTGACAAAATATTATGAAATATGCATTTTTTGACTACAAATACATGCTTGGTTAAAACCAAGCAACCTCGAGCTAGAATGACGTGATCTGAGCTCATGTGTCCATTCTTCAACAATACTGTTTCTGTCTAATCATTTCTCAATTCATGGAACAAATATGACAAATCAGGACAGAAAAATACAACCAAAACACAGTATTGGTGCTGACTGTATTTATTTTGATGTTGTACAGTACTTAAAATACAGAAAATGTGTGTGGCAAAGAAGCTACTTCTGAAGTTTATGCAACATGGTGACCAATCTTGCATCGCTAAAAATTTCAAGTTGGTAATTTCGCTGTTTTGAAGTTTTGAAGAATTATGATGGGTATTCAATTACAGGATGTTTCATTATATTGCAGGTGCCATATTGTACCTTTTTCTAACAAGGTAATGTACGTTTTCGAGGTCTCTACAATGTGATTTTTTTCAGTTCCAGCTAAAATACCACTCGGATGCATTCTCATGTCACTGAAATTCCTTCTGTATCACTCCTCCCCCCCCCTAATTTAGTCGTGTCCAATTCCTCCCCGTCACAAGGGGGTTCCCACATTAAGGCTACTACTACCGCATCTTTTTGAACTGCTCACCCATGCACCGTTGGGGGACGGAGTAACACAGTCGGAGGACAGCACTATCTGCTCCTTCCGTTTGCGCGAGCTCACAAACGCCCCTGATTGGCTGTAGAGCCGTGATTAATGTGGAAGCACAAAGTACCTCTCATCCCTCCCCTATGAGACTTCTGTGTCACTCCTATTCCAAACACACTGTTTTGGTGTCTTTATCTTTAAATTAGCTACTGCACCATGGCCCTCTGCCTAGAGGCTCTTTGTAGAAGTGCATTCTTCTAACTGAAGGGACGTCACTGAAAATGACAGTCTCCTGGGGGGTCAAGCAGGGGGAGGGGCTATGCAAAATTTCCCCAATTGTATTAGATTTTTGGATATTTAATGTTAAATAAACACCTTCTAACAAAAAAAAACATCATATCAAAGTTAAGTGTAAATTTCTACCCTAGAAACAACTGCAGCAAAACAAACAGTGTGGCTGGAATTGCTGTCAGAGCCGCTGTAAAAAGGAATCAATCAAAAACTTCTGACCGACGAGATCCGAATGTTCGACAGCGCTGCGGTATAATACATACATTTAATAAATGCATAAAACTCTTGGCTTAGACAGCTTAGACTCTACCATCTGTTTAGCACCACCACATATTTGCACTTCTAAATGAAAGATGTATTTGCAAAAAAATATTTACCCGACTTAGCTATACACTAGAGACTATCTTTAGTCTTTTGGAGCTTCTGGACCCTGAAGCCTGTAATCTTATTTCTTGGCAATTAGCATCAGCTGAAATTGTAGTCAGATCATAAAACATATGAGAAATGTACAAAAATGTGTAGAGTAGAAACAAATTCAGATGAATCCTAAATTACTGGATGGTATATGATGCAGATAGTCATTGTTGTTTGCAGCTTTTGTTTGCAGAATCTTCTGATTCTGATTAATATAAAGAACAAGTCATAATTTGCATCCTTTTATTGTCACACTTCAGGCGATAGCTGACACTCAGGGTTGATGTTTGGAGAGTCAGGGGGTTCGAGCCCCACTACCCCCGGGTTGCCTTCTGGTGGGCTCCTGGTCACGGCCCTTACCACTACGCCCATACTACAGAAATGATAAGAACTCATTGTTCGATGTGCTCAAAATGCAAAATAGAGTGTTTGTGTGCACAGTCAAAATATGAGAAAAAAAAGATTTTCCATCTTTGTCCATTAAAGCACATGCTGTTCAAGTTTTCTGCCTGGTATGATGTCATTCCATGCAAGGAAACAAAAATCTAATACAATTGGGGAAATTTTGCATAGCCCCTCCTTCTGCGTGACCCCCCCCCCCAATGTGAGACGTCATTTTCAGTGACGTCCCTTCTTCTGTTAGAAGAATGCACTTCTACAAAGGGCCACTATAGGCAGAGGGCCATGGTGCAGTAGCTCATTTAAAGATGAAGACACCAAAACAGTGCGTTTGGAATAGGAGTGACACAGAAAGAATTTCAGTGACGTGAGAATACATCCGAGTGGTATTTTAGCCGGAACTGAAAAAATCACATTGTGGAGACTTCGAAAACTTACATTACCTTGTTAAAAAGGGGTACAATATAGCACCTGTAATATAATGAAACATCCTGTAATCTTACGCTACTTAAGCTACTACTCAAAAGTTTGGACGCACCTTCTAATTAAGTGGTCTTTCCTGCTTTTATTTCTTTCTACACTGCGAAACAATGCATCCAAAAATACACAATAATCTCATTTGAACAGATAATATTGAGATGTATACTACCGTTCAAAAGTTTTAGAACACTTGCAAATTTCTTTGTTTTTATTTATTTTCTACATTCTACAACAATACTGGGGATTTCAAAACTATAAAATAACACATATGGAATTCGGTAATTACG
>JAQMYK010000002.1:5133371-5144186 GCA_030014345.1 Clarias buthupogon
CCCCACTCCCATACCCCCCCCCCCCCTTTGCCACCGTGTACATGTTGTTATGTTCTATGGTTTGCTATTTGTTATTTATAATTCCTATTTGAATGAAACGCATTAATAGGCAATAAGGATTCTGAGCCGATTGGATTGTGTTGCTCTGAGACTGTGCTACTAATCAAGTGTGCTGGTTTATCTTGTCAGAGTTGAGAATCTCACTGCATAGCACCCTGGTGAGGTGTGATATGATGCCTCCTAGACGTTTCTGTTAAACTCGCGCTCACTATCTTTTCAACTTAATATGTCTTCGTCGGCTTTGTGTGTTACTCAGCCTAGTCATAATACACTGTCATCTTAGCATCAAGTCATCTCATTGTTACGTTACTTTAAAGGTCCCGTATTTGAGTATTTCTTTAACCAGAGCTTCCACAAAGTGTGTCTGTATAAGAGCTACTCCTGAGTCATGCCCCCTAGAGGACAGAAGGAGCTGAGCAACCAGCCAGGGGAGGGGTATATTCTTATATGAGGTCACATTAGGGGAGAAATCTAATTGGCTCATTTTAAACCCTGACTGATAGAAAAATGGGAAAATAACAAATTTTTTATAAGTAGTGGTTTAAACAAGCCTCTAGGATTTCTCCCCTAATGTGACCTCATATAAGAATAAACCCCTCCTCTAGCTGGCTGCTGATACAAAAATGGGCAAGGACCAAATTGTTTTATTTTTTTTGTACACTCCCCCTGGAGAAAAAGTGAATTTCGCCTTAGATTTTTGTCCTGCATATTTTTGTTATTATATCTTTAAGCATAGTTCTGCAAATCTGCAAATTCAGGTAAATCTAGTTGATACTGGCACATTACCGAAAAAAAGACGACCATTTTATCAAGATAGCATTTTGGACATATTTTACGCATCACGATGGAAATCAAAGCAGGGTGCAAACTTCTCGGAGGAAAGAAAGTGTTTTTACAATACACGTAAAAAAAATAAAAATCTTTTAACAGTGTCCAAGACTCTCGTGTCATCTTAAACTCAGTACACGGAGTTCATTACTCGCAGCACATGGCAGCAATCAACATAAACAGAGTTAAATTAACTGTTCCATCATGCTCCTGAATGCTCACTACTAAGCAGTAGAGCTGTGCGATTAAATCTACTATGCAGTTTTATCAGGGTTTGGTTGGTTGATTTTGATTGAATGAATCGATGAGGGAGTTCTCGAATCACGCTTTTCAAATTATTTACGTAACAATTGTCAGGTTACTTGAAAATCTACCAGAATGCGGAATGCGGAAAATATAAATATTTGGAAAATACTTTTGTTTTGCAAGATTATATC
The DNA here is from genome assembly GCA_030014345.1 of Clarias buthupogon. Classification (NCBI taxonomy): domain Eukaryota; kingdom Metazoa; phylum Chordata; class Actinopteri; order Siluriformes; family Clariidae; genus Clarias; species Clarias buthupogon. Next base: position 5,134,697 of record JAQMYK010000002.1, read on the forward strand.
TGCTTCTTCTTTTGAATTTTTGGCACGTCGGTGCAGTACTGCCACCTACTGGAGTGGAGTGTAGATCAGAAAACTTTTCATTCATCCCTCTTCTATACTGCTTATCCTGTACAGGGTCACACAGGGCCTGGAGCGTATCCTAGGAAACATCGGGTACAAAGTGGGGTACACCTTGGACAGGGTGCCAATCCATCCCAAGGCACACATGCACACACCACATACAGTATGCATTCACACACTACCAGCGATTTGGGAACACCAGTTAGCTTAATCTGCATGTTTTTGGACTATGGGACGAAACTGGAGCACCTGGAGGAAACCTCTTTCTTCATATTCAAGAGCTCAGCTTCTTTTCAGCTTTTCTTTAAACCTTTTTATCTCCTGTTCTTTTTGACCTTTTTTTTTGCACCATGGGTTAAAAGCTTGGCCAGGAAATGGGTCATGAGCGATGCTTTCTCAGGTCGTTCTATCAAAGCAGGCAGGAACCTTATAAGAATTCTAACCCTATAAGAATATTAAATTCTTTTAGAGTGCCTTTATAAATGATGTATATATACCACTGATCATCCATTACATCTACACCATGAACCGCTTTGATCATCAGCTATACATCAGCAAACTGGTGACACGATCATGGGCACCAACGGCTCACCCATGCCCGCAGGGGGCAGAGTCCTGTCTGATCTCACAGGAAAGCCAGTGCAGCACAAATGGCCAAAAAATTAAATGCTGGCCATGATAGAAAGGCATCAGAGAACCCTGTGCACCACAGTCCACCACACATGATGCCCAGCAGACAAAGAGTGCAAGCATTAGACACAGGCTCGAAACTCCCCAAATCCCAATCTGATCGAGTACCATTGGGATGCACCGGACAAACAATTCTGATCCATGGAGGCGCCACGCTGCAACCCAAAGGATCCCCTGCCAACGTCCTGGTGCCGGACATCAGTGCACACCCCCGAGGGCCCCTGTGGTGCTACACCCTGAGGTGCTACACCCTGAGGGGCCAGAGCTGCCCTGGTGGCACTAGGGGAACCCAAAACATGGGTGGTTTTAATGTTCGAGATATTAATGTTTGGTGTACACGTTCTAATGGGACATCAAAAGAATGAAATAGATGTCATGTCAGGTTAAAGCTCGCGTCATGACCTCATACCACGGGTCATGACCGAGACATTATGCGGTCGTTCTCTCAAACCAGACTGAGTGCTGCCTAAGTGGAAAATCAGACGTTTGCCCCAGCTGAGGTTTATAATTGTTACAACGCAGGCAGGAGAAATTAAATTTAACAGAGTGTGGAGGTGTTAGACCCTCATGTCCTGTGTGTAACTCATGCTCAGGGAGGCTTGTAATCCAACAGATGTATCGCTATCACGGAGCTACAAGGCACAGACAGAAAGTCTGCCAAGGATACCAAATAGCAACAGAAATCAAGGAGGAGGAAAATACATGTAAAATATAGCTGTGATTAAAGCGAGAGGGTCGAGCAGACATCTTGTCCGTCTAATGACATGAATATCGATGGAACGCTACTATGCCAGAACCAAAGTCAGCGAATTGTCTTTTCTATAAGGAGGACAATCTGTTCTTTATTAAGGATAACTATGTATAGAATGTGATGGTTGACGTGGAGCTGCATCAAAGGTATGGCCCTGAGACGGAATTGCTATTGTTGGAGTTTCGTTCCAAACCTGAAGCTTGCTGTGTTTGATTCAGGGAGAGTCTGAACATTGAGAAGCAGCGAAGAGGTCAAAGATCCCGCTGAGACACAAGCTGTTACGGCTGCCACATTACCTGCAAGAATGTCAAATTAAAGAGAGAGGTGGAGAAAAAAAAAACCGAGCTGGGACAAATCAAATCTTAATGTTATTACAGTACATCCCGTGCTGATGAGACGAGCTGGACCGGATTCACGTATAAATCAGCGAACCCGGCTTTCGCGTCAAGATGGCGTTAATTTGTTTGACAGTCTACCAGCAGGCATTAGTGCAGAGTAATTGGACGTACTGTCACGAGGAAATGAGACAGTCCTGCGGTGGTTCGAGCTGTAGGAAATTGAAAAATTCTGCATGTGTATCTCTGCGCCTCAGGCAATAGGGTCACTGCCCTGACATTTACTGCTGCCGATAATCGATGTCTAAGAGATGAGGAGGAAAGAAGAGAACGTTAGATCAAGGCCAAAGCAGAAATCGGTCCGCTTCGATACTCCTTGTAGCTGAGACACCATTATTTGTAAATCTGTCGGATTGTCCATATGGAAAGATATTAATTGTTCAGTATACAGTAGGGTTTTTTTTTAAGAAGGAGAAGAAGAAGTTCACTATTTTGCAATCCTATCTGTATTGATAAACACGGCGCTTCTTGGCTTGTTTCCGTTGCTTGCTAACCATTAGCTCGTACTTGACCCTGCTCTCGATGATGGATCCGACGCTGGCGTGAGGTTCCGCTGTGGAGATTGCGAGATGGCAGGAGGTAATCCGGTTAAGGAGGTTAACTAGGAGAAATGGGCTGTCGTGCCGCACCGTTTTGCCGAAGCCGTGGCTGTGATGTATCGTGGCAATTCAGAGCTGCACAGGCGGCGCATTACGGAGTGGCACCAGCAGGGCTCATCGAGAGGCAGAAAGCACCGTGATCTAGGACTAATAGCCAGAGTGGCCTTTTTCGCCTTGGTGGCGAACATTTGCTTTGATGAAATTAAAACTAAAAGTCTTCTTCTATTCGGGATTGCGGTTTACTTTCGGACTTACCTGTATGCTGTCTGAAATAATAGAAGAATTTGTCGTCTTACTGGCAGATTATAAAATCCTAGGACCTGTGTAAGGTGGAAGACCACGCCCGCCGGTTGGAAATCGGGGACGTTGCCAAACCCTGATACAAACGTATTTTTTGCCAGACGAAATTCTCTAACCTTTTATGCAGTTTCATGTCAAATACTAAATATACAAGGGGCGTTCAAGTCAAACCCGGACTGATTGAAATTTATAGAAGACTTCAAACACAGTACGGTGATGAGACTCTTCGCCACAATGAAACATTTAAAGGGTTTAAACGTTCCAAAGGTCGTACATCTGCGAATAACTGGCAGTGGCTCGGAGCCCACTGCAGTCGTTCCCGTGAACAGTTAGCGAGGGGAACGCCTGATTCTTAAAAATCGATGGATGACTTGTCGCCAACTTGCGGAAGAGGAGGAGTTATTTCCTCGTCCCCTGTACAGTCCTAACCTCACTCCAAGCCATTTCCACATGCTTGGCCCAATAAAAAAAAAGGAGTTCCTGGGAGGCCAGTGTACTGAGAAAACGTTCTACTTTCTATAGAGTCACGACCTCTGGTTTGTCTCCTTTTCGCCTTTCTTGTTCATTATGAGATCGGACGTTATTGTCCATTGTGTACTTTTATATCACCATGGTGTAATGTCAATATTATTTAAAATCTCCTTTCAAAATATTTCGATTCGATCTTCGCATGTCCGGTGTGTGTGTGTGTGTGTGTGTGTGTGTGTGAGTGTGTGTGTGCATGTATCGTCTGTTTCTTATGCTATCTCATTCCTTGTGTGTTTCCATGGAGCCTCCAGGCTCCTGACAGGAACTCCCTCTGCTCACGAGAGAGACACACCGCTATTATCAGATTGACTGTTTAGGTACGTGAGGGAACCAGTTTACATTTTGGATGAGGAGAAAATAAATAATTAGTGGCAGTTTGCATATGCATACAATGTGTGTGCATGAAAAGAACACCTTTTTCCCCAGCACTTGTGTGTACGTGCCTGTGTGCAAATGTCTGCGCATGAGGTTCGCCCGAGGGAATCCTTCCTAGCGGGAGTCGGTGTTAACGTCGCCTGTGTTGATTTATTACAGTAATTGTGCTTCATCAACATTAATACGGAACGGCATCGCAGTAACAAGCATCAGCAATTCTCTCCTAAACTGCCGGCACCGGGATAATCAATGAACAGTCGATAGCGAAACACCGGGCACGGATTCAACTACTCATCTCCAGGAAATGAAGCATTTAATCTCATTCAGTTCTTATGATCAAGTGCATTACTCTGCAACGTTTATGGATAAATCTGATACAGAAATAGCAATTGCGCGGGTTTTTCATCACGTGCGCCGAGGTCTCATTAGCACTTGCATTAGACCTCGCTGAAGCAGAAGCAACCGCATTTACTAGTGTTAAATCGGCTTTAGTATTATTTCACAGTATAACAAGCAAACAGAATATGTTCCTCGAAACGTTGTTAATATTAGGGACAGGAATCACCAGGGATCACCGATTCCATCTGTATCGTGATTCTGTCAGTATCATGATTTTATAAGTATCCCGAATTTGAATTCTGAACCAACTCGCTCCTATCACATGTGATGCGGCGCTGTTTGCCAATGTGTGAATGGTTTGGAGTGCACCACCTGTAGGATTATAGAGGAACTGCAACATCGGACCACATTTAAGATTAAGATGCAATTATTCGGTCACAATGTACTTTACAGTATGGTAGTATTTATTATTATTTGTATATCCTAGTTAGGAAGCTGGAGACAGAGTGCAGGATCATCCAGGATACAGCGCCCCCTGGAGGAGATACGGTTAATAGCTTAAAGGGCTCAATAGAGGGGTTTGAACCCGTGACCTTCCGATCAGTTATCATGCGCCTTAACGGTTTGAGCCACCACTGCTCCTAGAATGCAAATATGTAAATTCAAAAAGTAATAATTAAATAATAATTGTTATTTTTTTAACATCTCTAATTAATATGCACCAGGGAAAGATTCTCTATAGCTTCCCAGAGACAAACAGATGGATTCTCAACTTTTGATGTAGCACTCGAGTACGGGTCACTGCCTCAACACGCTTGGAGAAGAACACTAAATGCCACAGTGCTGTCTGTGTGTGTGTGTGTGTGTGTTATATGGCTGAGCACTTGCCGCCTTGCTTTCTGTCACTTTTATAAAACTGTGGCATTTTAAAAACCAGCTCTTGCAGTGAGTTTTCTTCCATCATCAGTCCCATTCAACTGTCTGTTAGAGAAACGCTGACAGCGAGCCAGACTCCTAGCATTTCCATAAACAGTTTACTGATGTCTCATCGTGGTCTCTTTCCTTTTAAAGACCTTAAATACCGTGTACGTCTGCAGGAACATCCGACGGACATTTCACTCGTGAGATACTTTGCAGTGTTTTTATGTTAAAAGTAAGAGTGACTTTTAAAGTGGCTAAAAGTAGGAGTGGCTTTTAAAGGTCCGGCATGCATTTTTATAAGAGCGTTTTTATAAGATTGTTTTTGTTGAGATTCATAAGTAGACTTTAGATTCTCTTTGATTTAATCCAATTAGATTTTTGTATATCACGATTTACTATTCAGTACAATTCAGTAATCAGTTTATTGTCTGATTTGCCTCAATCAGCTTTATTTCTTCTATATTCAAAAATATAACCAATATTACCAATTTCCAACACTGTAAGCATTTTTTGCATATAAAAACAAGCAAAACGTTTAGAAAAGACATGCAAATGAAGTAAAATATGAAATAAATAGACATTAAACCTCACCTAACCGTAATTTATGACCCCTCTGACCACCGGCTGCTTTAAAAACCAAACTGAAAGCGGCTCAGTTTTTTTCTTGCTAATGTCCTTACTAACATTCTTGGTACTTCTCATGCTGTGTTTTTATTCAATCTTGCATAAATTGCAAAGAAACACAAAAAAAATAATTGTGAACTCGCTTGGCTTGACTTTTCACTGACGCAAAAAAGATTTTGAACGTCTCTCAGACGTACGCGCAACTTAGCTGCCTCATATGCTAAGGCAAAGGTCTTTCTTTTAATGTACCGCTCTACACTCCAGTCCAGTAGGTGGCAGTAATGCTGCAACTGCTCATAAACGCAGAAGAAGAAGAAGAAGCTGCCATATTCTTGCAAATCGAGCATATTTAGCAAGTTTTTTTTCGCACAAGATACAAGTGATTTTTATTTTTGATGAAAGTTATGAGCTGTGATTTCTGTTTCGATATTTTAAAATGCGTCAATTTTAGACTCGTTTAGAATTTGCAAGTTTATCTAAAAAAATGATTTGAAAACTGATCCATCGAATCAACAAACTCGAATAAAAGATCGAATCAGTTGCATAATCGATTTAATCACGCAGCTCTGCTGTGACATAAGTGACAATCAGAGTGAACTTGTTTCTGGAAGGTTCTGCAGTCTTAAATGGAATTGCGAAATGTTACAAAACCTTCCGTGTGGTAATTGTCGACAAATTGCTTCGGATGTGCTGTTAATGGGAAATAGTCGCCTTTGGTGTGTTCACAGTCACTCGGCTTCATGTCCTGAATATTTCCCCATAACACCAGGCTCCCGAGTCTTTTATTACGGTTCCACTATTAAGAAATCAACCGAGTGGCCGCGAGCGAACGGTGAAATCTCCCCCGACCTTTCGGCTCTTGACATAAAAGAATTCTTCTCTGATGAGAGGATGAGCTGTGCCATTTCACCTCCGCCCATCCCCCTGGCACCCCGCGCCCCGCCTGTCTCCGAGACACTTCAGCCATGTGACACTAGTATCATCACCTCTTTAGCTGCTTTCTCTCCCAGATGCTGAGGGGACAGCACAGGAGACACCGAGACGAATAAATTAAGACGTTGCCTAGCCAACGGGCAGGAGGGACCGCGTTCGTACCCTGCTCTGGATATATCGATGCATAAGGCTACACGCTTAATTATAAATTAATAGCTAAGCACAACTCATGCACTTCACAGAGGAGAGAAAAGATGGCAGGTGGAGTTTTGAAGAATGCAGAAAATAACAATTCTCTGATAAAAAAAAAAAAAAAAGAAATCCTAACCTTAGGGTGCTTTATTCAAGGGTGCAGTGACAGCTAGCACTGAAAATGAGCTTCCTTTCCTTTTTGCACACTTACCCACACACACACACACACACACACACACACACACACACACACACACATTTTCTGGTTCTTGCTCTTGTCTTCCTGTCACTGCTGGAGCAGGGCCCAGTACACCAGGCAGGGTGCAACACGGCCTATTTGCATTGACATATTGACACCCTTGTCAGGATTTATAAGTACAGCAAGGCAGAGCCTGGCAGAGAGAGAGAGAGAGAGAGAGAGAAAGAGAGAGAGATCTCATTCTGGAAAGGATTGTCTCTCTCTCTCTTTAAAAAAAAAAAAAAATGTCTAAATGTCTTCTAGCACTATGAGGCTTCATAAGCCAGAGTAATTGACTCTCCCCGTTTTTTCCCCAGACACAAAAAACGACCAATAAAGCCAATCGAGATTCTGTCTGGGAACTGAATTCAATATTTGCCCGTCCTGTATTCTGCCATTCCTTTAACAAGTTGACACAGTTCTCAGAGCTCCATCAAAGTGTACAGTGTACACCCCTCAGGTCTTTCTCGCTTTCTTTCACTCCTCCTCCAAATGTGCAGGTTCAGTGTCCGTTGAAATTGAAGAGTTACTGCTGAGCCACGCCCCTTCGAAAAGCAGAACCGAGCAGCGGGGAGGGGTATCTTCTTAAATTAGGTCACCTTAGGGGAGAATTCTAGTTGGCTTGTTTAAACATTGGTCGATATAAAATGTTTAATTTCGTTTTCTCATTTTTAATGCCCGTATTGAATTTAATTGAATTAAATTGAGGCGGCACTGTGGTGTAGTGGTTAGCGCTCTCGCCTTGCCTCTCCTCATCTCCTCCGGGAGTTTGCATGTACTCTCTGTGCTTGATGGGTTTCTTCCGGGTACTTCAGTTTCCTCCCACAGTCCGAAACCTGCAGATTAGTGCCCTGCGATGTATTGGATACTCTGCCTCATGCCCTAAGTTTCCTGAGATAAGCTCCAGGCCACCAGAGACGCTGAATACAGGATAAAGCGGTATAGACGTTGAGTGAGTGAATTGAATTGAGTTTATTGTCATGTGCATGGTAAAACCACCAGTTTAAACACTCACCTATCTTCTATACCGCTTAATCCTGTTTTCAGGTTCGTGGGGGGCCTGGAGCCTATACCAGGAGACTTAGGGCACGAGGTGGGGTACATCTTGGACAAGATGCCAATCCATCGCAGGGCACACACACATACACACACTACACCACGTTGCTCTACAGGCAATTTGGGAACGCTAATTAGTCTAATCTGCATGTCTTTGGACTGTGGGAGGAAACCGGAGTACCCGGAGGAAACCCACCAAGCACGGGGAGAACATGCAAACTCCCAGTTTAAACGGTACAATAAAATTCTTACTTTGCCCAGTTCTCAGATCAGACATAAAAACATACACATACAAAAAAAATCTCTAGTGACGCTATATTGTATACACATATTATTCACACATAAGTGTGGCTAAAATGTGATCTCCTTTAAAGGATTCATAATAGGGGGGGAAAAAAGCAGACATCCAACCTCCATTCTCCAACTCAAGCTTCTCCTCACTCGTTCTATCACACCTGGCTAAATTGGACGCAATCAAATATCTGACTGAAAGAAACTTTGTTAACTGTTAATTATTTTCTCTCGCTGCCAGATTGGCTTACCGCCTCTTGTTCTTTTTCAGTGCCATTTGTCACGAGGGCTGACAGTTGTTATGGATATGTCCCTGGGTGGATTTGGAGAGGCAGTCTGGCACGCTACATCGAAGCCGGCCGCAGTGCTGCGGACTCGGGGGGGTGGGAGTGATGGGGGTTCTGATGTTGAGACAGCTTTGAAACAGGCAGTGAAGCTGATGAATTTAAATTGAAGACGAACGATTTCACAGATTGCAGCAATAGATTGACGTGCTAGATAGATTGCTGAAAATGTGAGGACTTATGAACTGTTGTTAGATTGACTCAGAGAAGACGTACACTTCAAATAATTCATTTATGAATAAATGTTTAACCACGATATGAGAATTGTTCAAAATACTGATCTTGCTCTCTATTGAGAGTGCTAATAAAAATGCTGATCCTGGTTTCTATTGAGGAAGAATCACTTATCCTCCTCAATATCAAGGATCCTGGCTGCTTCTGATGATAATCCTGCTCTCTAATGAGGATGAGAATTACCCAAAATCTTTGATCCTTCACTGTATTGAGGATGAGAGTCGCTTGAAATCCAGATCCTGCTCTCTACTGAGGATACCACAGAATTGCTTAAAATGTTGATCCTTCACTACATTGAGTAATAGAATGACTTAGAGTGATGATCCTGCTCTCTGTTGAGGTTAAGAACTGCTCAAAATGGTTATCCAGCTCTCTTTATTGAGGATGGGGATTGCTTGAAATGTGATTCGTGTTCTCTACTGAGGATGAGAATGGTTCAAAATTCAGATCCTGGTCTCTATTGAGGATGAGAATGGTTCAAAATTCAGATCCTGGTCTCTATTGAGGATGAGAATGGTTCAAAATTCAGATCCTGGTCTCTATTGAGGATGAGAATGGTTCAAAATTCAGATCCTGGTCTCTATTGAGGATGAGAATGGTTCAAAATTCAGATCCTGGTC
>JAQMYK010000002.1:5144286-5164151 GCA_030014345.1 Clarias buthupogon
GGTTCAAAATTCAGATCCTGGTCTCTATTGAGGATGAGAATGGTTCAAAATTCAGATCCTGGTCTCTATTGAGGATGTGAATCGTTCAAAATTCAGATCCTGGTCTCTATTGAGGATGAGAGTGGTTCAAAATTCAGATCCTGGTCTCTATTGAGGATGTGAATGGTTAAAAATTGAGATCCTGGTCTCTATTGATGATGAGAATGGTGGAAAATTGAGATCCTGGTCTCTATTGAGGATGAGAATGGTTCAAAATTGAGATCCTGGTCTCTATCGAGGATGAGAATTGGCTAAAATTGAGATCCTGGTCTATTGAGGATGAGAATGGTGGAAAATTGAGATCCTGGTCTCTATTGAGGATGAGAATGGTTCAAAATTGAGATCCTGGTCTCTATCGAGGATGAGAATTGGCTAAAATTGAGATCCTGGTTTCTATCGAGGATGGGAATTGCTCAAAATGCTGATCGACACTCCATTGAGAATGAGAATGGTGTTAATCAAATGCTGACCCTGTTTTTCTTTTTTCTTTTTTTTGAGGATAAGAATTAAAAATCAGTTAAAATACTGATCTTCCTGATCCTGGTTTCTACTAATGAGAATTGCTTAAAATGGTGATCCTTTGCAGTGGTTGTTGATGAGAATCAATAAAACTGATGATCCTGCTCTCTACTGAGGATGAGAATCACTTCAAAAACTGATAATTTCCTGTATTGAGGAAGCGAATCTCTTTAAATGCTGATCCTGGTCTAAACTTAGGACGAGACTGATCCCGATCTCCTGAAAAATTGGAATAACTTCAAATCCAGATTCTGCTCAGTACTGACCACGAGAATAAATCTGCTCAAAATGTGATCTTGCTAAAGATGGCAGTCACTTTAAACACTGTTTATGTCCCTGTTGAGGACGAGAAAGACAAAAAAAATATTGATTCTGATCGCTGTTGATCAGAAAACATCATTCAAGAAGCCGATCCTGGTCTCTATTTGGAATAAGAATGGCTGAAAATGCTGGTCCTCTTCTCTTTTTAACATGAATATTGTTCTCTAATGAGGATGGGAATCGCTCAAAATGTTGATCCTGCTTACTCTTGAGGAGGGGAAGTACGAGAAAAAGCCATTCCTGCTCTCTAGTGAGGATGACAACTGATAAAAAAAAAAAAAACTCTCTCTCTTTCTGCTCTGTGTTAAGGTTCTCTGTTCTGTTAAGCTAAAATGCTGATCCTGTTCTCCAGTGAGGACGAGGGAATTGTCATATGAAAAACACTTGAACAATATTGATCATTTATTTTATTGAGTATATTACTGTTAATCCTCTTCTTGATTAAGATTATACTGATCACCTTCATCTTGCCTTTTAAAATACTCCCGCTATTCAGGATGAGAATCCTACGGACCTCACTTGCTGATCGATTGCCTCCATGTCAGTGTTGTCCAAATGCCTTAAAAAGAAAAAATAATTGACGCTAGCTCTAGCCATATGGCTACCTCTTTATGTGCGCCGAGCAGGTGAGCTTATTTTTGAATAAGTTTTAATCGACAGAAAACGTTGTTTAAAGAAACGAGTGCGTACGCTGTAGGACTAAAAGCACTCGGGTACCTGTCTGTCGTTCCGGACGGCGCCATGAAAAACAGCGTGGACTCTGTATGTGAAAGACGTCCTGCGGTGTCTGTCTGAGTCTCCAGGCTTTCGCCCCATTGTGTTTGTGTGTACGTGTTTGTGTCTGTCTGTCTGTACGTGCATGTGTGTGTGTGTGTGTGTGTGTGTGTGTGTGCCACCTCCTCCGGCTCTGCGCTGCCAGCACGAACAAAAGTCACACCTTCAGTGAAAAGGTTCAGTGCTCTCATAGGAGCCCTTCTCTTTACCTGCCTCACATTTTGTTAGCCGTGTGCAGATAAAAGCGGTTTGTGGAAAGAGAGCGGGGAAGAAAAAAAATTGCTTGGCCGATGAAGGCGTTAGAAAGAATGAGATGAAATGAGTGTGTGCGTGAGTCCTTCACTTATTAAAAGGAGAGCTGGACTGTCGGGGGTTTGTGCGAGAGAGAGCCTTGCCCTGGCTGTAGGATACCTCCTATTAAGATGGAGAGTTGCGGGAATGCCCTGAGCCCCCACCAAATGTCAGCGAGTCGAAAGGAGCTAAATGGCTGGACCGAGATATCATTGACACCCTGAACAATCACAGTAATTGGAGGTAATGAGGGATCTTCTGTTGCAGACAGATCGACAGTAGAGAGAGAGTGAGAGAGAGAGAGAGGTAGGTGGGAAGAAAAAGATGGAGGAAGACAGATATTCCGACGCCCTTGTGACCCATAGCTTCGGCGTTACCAAGGCAACCTCGTTTTGTTGTAATCCCTCTGCGGAAAAGGATTCATATGGCGGCCTTGAGCGCTGCGATCCTCAGTTCTTAGATAGTTACAGTACATATTTGTATCGTTATGATGATTTAGGAAAATGCAACTTAAATTTTTGCATCTCCACCTAAGCGAACCCCGTCTCACCTAACAGATCTAGAGATTAACATGCGTCTCGTCCTCTGATAGATGTCCCGCATTGATTTTTTTAAACAGCTTCAGAATAATTGGAGTGTCCGGTATCTGGACGGACTGTCCTGTCTTCGTTCCTAGATTTCCTAAGTGATGGTGGTGTTGTACCTGGGAGTGTTGTGCGAGGAATCGTTAATACTAAGCAAGGAATCATTACCGCCAGTGTTGTAGACAGTCGCATAAACAGCTTTTGTTTTATTTCACATCATTTGTGTGAATTCACAGCAGCAAGCCTGACACTGGATGAGCGCTGTGACGACGATGCGATGACGTCCACCGTCAGGTCGATGTTATTTCTAAACGTTGGAACGACTTTGACAAAATGCCATTGAGATAACGTTGAATGAACAAACCGAACACGAAGTCGCAAATACAACCTCAAAGCAACTGAATTTCAACCTTAATGCCCATTAACATCCGTTCGCAAAACGTCCGACCACATCCACGGCCCCTTAAGTTTCTAACAGGTTTTCCGATTGGAGATTGGGTCGGACACAACAGCTTCCCACACACAGCATGTGTATCTCATGTGATGCATCGCTTCTTGTTTAATGTTGTTTCATGTTCTTTCAGAAATATTACAGTCAGTTGCAACGTAGTTCCCAAATTACTCTACTGTAATATGGTGTTTGTACAGCGGCCTAACTTGCATCATTTCCGATTTCACAGAACAGGTCTCACACTTTTATTTACTTGAAATACTTCAGTAAATTAATGCACACACTTTTATTTTACTTGAAATACTTCAGTAAATTAATGCTGTTGTTATGTGCGTGCATTTACTAGCATCAGCAGCACCCCCTAGTGGTCCAATGTTAACCACGTAGCGCTTCACCTCAGCCACTGGAGTACGAGTCTCGCTCAGTCCGTCACTCGTTTTTGCGACAACATTGTGTTGGGTTTAATCGGCCAATGTTATCAGAATGTCACATATTTAACATAATTCTACTGTAACTTTCAACAACAACTCCATATCAACAGTGTTCCAGCACCTACAGTATTACGCTAAAACATTAAAGGTTGTATAAATTTACTAGAGCTACCTCTAAATGTGTGTACTGTATCTGTTAATGCTTCATTACGTAGTTAAATAATAATAAATAAAATTTCACAATTTCCTTATCTTTCACTTCTCCTTCAGATGCTCTGTTTCAGTGTTTATGTAAATGAGCTACTGCTGAGCTGGGGGAGGGGCTATTTTTATATGATGTCACATTAGGGGGAAATTTTTGTTTGTTTGTTTAAACCTCTGCAAATAAAAAAAAATTATAAAAAGAGGGAAATGTATGTTCGGAGACTCGCCTGAATGTCAAAAAATGACTAGAAAGTAAAGTTTTGCAGAATAGATGTCCTTTAATGTTCATCTGTTCCTCAAATATTCCATAATCCTGACCCTTATTGAGATGATGTGACTGGACTTTAAATGAGCTCAAAAGCCCACTCATGTGGCTGAATTAAAGTAGTTGTACAAAGAACATCCTTCAGTGATGTGAAAGTCTGATCTCTTGTTATCAGAAACCACAACGGTGGTGCAGTTCATCAGGGCAATTCGTTTCAGACATTAGTGATGTACAGTAGTTGTATAACTTTTCTTTTTTTTTTAAGTAAATGAAATACTCTTATTTTTGTTGAATCAGATCGTCTTTGCCTTCGCGTGGATGTGAAATGATTAAGTGGAAGAAATATTGCAAAACAGAAGACATCAGTAAGAGGACAAACACTTTACAGCACTGTGTTTGTGTAGGAGTACAAGGGCAACAATCTTAAGCGCAACAGTACTTGCTAATTATTTCGCATGTCACCCAAAAGGTCTTTTATGAACAGCGAAAATAAAAACAAACACAACATGACTTGTAATGACACACAGTATAAAAAAATAGCTTTTTTCCCCCCTGCATCGTTCCAAACCATCCCTCCTAGGTGACACCCCGAGCTCGGTTTAACCGGTTGAATTACTGCCTTTGACCTCCTCTAAGATCCTGTCCTTATGTCTTCCCATGTGTCCCGAGGTCCTCTGTGCCAGACATGACTGTAATATTGGGTTAGAGACGATGCTGCGAGATGCAGGAGAGATTAAAACACACGACAACCAAAACAACAACAGATTTTAAAAAGACAGAAAGAAATGAGGCAGCGAGAAGATCAGACAGTGCCGGGTAAACGAGTCTGTCCGTCTGGCTGCGAGAGGATAATTAAAGAGAAAGAAGGAGAGGTTGGTGTTGGGGAGTTAAAAAGAAAGTAAATGGAAGAATGGGAATCGCTTAGAAGGAGGGAGACCCTGATTGTTGTGAGAGTCTGTTCATTTTAAAAAGGGAGGCTGGTAAGGAGCAATACAGCACCTCCATAAAGAACATATGTGTTTTATATTCCGTCCCCATGTGCTTGGCTTGTTGTGTCTGCTAGATAGAGCTGGTGCCCTTTGGGGACATGTTTACTGTGGTATTGGACTGTTCGTTATAGTAAACCGTATTATTTACTATAGTAATTCACTGTAGACTTTTTAAATAGTATTTGATTACATAAACTGTAGTATTTACTGTAGTAAACTCGAGCATTTACTGTAGCATTGGACTACACATTATTGTCAACCATATTATTTACTGTTATAATTGACTGTAGAATTTTTATTTTAATAGTATTTGACTGTGTGCTACAGTAAACTGTAGTGTCTTCTGTATTATTCAACTACATGCCATGGTAAACTGCAGCACTTACCGTAGTTTTTGACGACATGCCTTAGTAACAGATTTGGGTATACTGTAATGTTTTACTGTGTAACGTGTTACTGTAATCTAATTACTTTTCCTGATAACGCAGTAATGTAACGCGTTACATTTTAAATGCATGTAATTTGATTACAGTTACCAATGTCAATAACATTATGTTACTAGCGTTACAAATCACGTTTTGCGTGGCAGCATCAGTTAACGAGCATGCACTTTAACTTTTTACATTTGATGTTGTTACATGTTCGCTCTTTTTGCATGGGCGGCGCCACAGACACGAGGCGAAGTCTTATGAGAAAAGGGGTTAAATTTTTTTTAATTTTATTTTTAAAAAGCTGAGGATTTTTAACGCCTGAGATCCATTAACATTAATTATGTTATGTTGGTGGCCTCGCCCCTTCGTGCACCTGCAGGGAGCCTACGTAGGGAGTCTACCTTACCATGTAGAAACCTTTACCATGTACTATGGTTTTACTACATGACTATTTTCTGTTTACTATGGTTTATTATAGTATTTTTACTACAGTAAGGATTACAAACAGTGTACTATTTACTATACAATTTTTTTTTCTTGAGTGTTTGTTGTAGCCTTACAACCCCCTAGGTGTATACTGCCACCTGCTGTATCGGAGAGTTGAAATATTGCTAATGTGAAACCCCACCCGTAGCTCTAGCAGTCATCATACGAAAGAACAGTGCATAGTGTAAAAGCACCCTATTATACATCAAAAAAAGATGTTTCATTTCTCTGCTTTGATGTCAGGAAAACAAAACACGTCCAAGGCTACATTACATCGTTAAATAATTTTTGGATTTTTTTTTTTTTTTTTTTTTTGCTTACATTTTGGTTTTAATAGAAATTTTTTTTAAAGTATATTAACATGTAAACAGAAGGAAAGGCATGTTTGGTATGTTGGTTGCTTAGTACATTTTAGTGATGTAGAGAAACTCTATTACACTTACTGCATATATGGTGTTTTACATAAACCAGTATTTTCTCGGGAGACAAATACATCATCAGTTCCAGTTTCATGTAAAAAGAATTTTAAAACGTTCTTCCTTCATGTTGTAGGAAAAAAAATATGTTTTAAATTATTATTAAATTGGGCATGTAAACATTTGCAGTGTTTGCATAGTAACTAAACCAGATGTGTGCTTCTTTTTTTTTCCCCTACCCAACTGCCTGATTTATATTGATTTTATTTCATGGTAATGAACTCAAAACCGCTTTCATTTGTCGTGATGGAAAACAAGTAGTGTATATGGTGTATTCATTCTGGTGAGAAAATCGAGGCGAATGGATGATGATGTGACGATGTGAGACAGGGGGTGGGGCTTCCAGGCGATCGATAAGTATTGACAAAAGTTCCAGATTCGTTTCTTTTGGCTCATACAGCGTGATATCTTTATTCTACATGTTGTGTATCGTTCACTCACATTAGCGGATTTGCTTGTATGCAAAATGCGTTCAGGTTAGTGAATGTGATGATTGTGTGTCTGTTAAACTGTGTGTGTGTGTGTGTGTTGAGCTTCTGCATGGAAGTGTGTGCCCTGCACTTAAATATTTAGACCTACCTGACAGCTGAACTCAGGCACACTCGCCTCAGGGAGAGAGAGAGAGAGAGAGAGAGAGAGGTGCGGAGATGAATAGATAATTGTGGAAACCGAAGAGATAAATGAAAGCTTCTATTGGCAGACAGAGATGTTAAGAAAGTCAAATTGTGCTGTGAAAAAAAATTAAATAAAATTAAAGTCTCAAAGATCGGTGTCCCTGCAGAGACGAACATTTTCCCAAAGTTCTGCCTGCAAAGCAAAAACAGAATATTTTTCAGACGGTGTCGCTTCATTTGCTTTTTCTTTATTAGTTTTTATTTCCATCAATAAGGTACTGTTAAACAAGCACAGTGTTGAGCCCAAGGCTTTGCGTTTCTTTTTTGTTTTTTTGTTTTTTTGTCATGACCTCATGGTGGCATCTGCACCGGGACTAAAGCGATTAACTAAGCTAAAGCTTCGAATCAAGTTTAGAAGTTTAAACCCCTGGCCAGACGCCACAAGACATCATCCAGACGAATGACCTCAGGCGTCGAGCGCTTTCTCATACTTAGTGGTTCAGTTAGTCACATTGAACTTTTGCTCAGAGCTCGGATTACCGAGATGCCTCACTTCCCAAAAGACCTCGTTGACACGGTTCACGAGTCACGTCCGACGTCGGCATTCGAAATGCTCTGACACTTAATGTCATTTTCCTTAAACCTCAGGCTCGGCCCCTTCACACAGGGTTCCACGTTCCCATCACAGAAAAGACGACGACTCTCAGATTGCACGTGTGTCCGTTGTCCACAGCTGTGCTGGACGCAGCTCCAGATGTGATCTCAAACCTAAGACATCCATGAAACTCATTGTCCAGATTGCAGCTCGGTGTTGGTGGATTTCTTTCCCAGCAAAGCAACCGTAGAGAACGCCGTTCCATCCAAGTCAAATACAACCCAAGCGTAGGGATTGTTATGAATACACTGTTGTGTTTTTGTTGTTGTTGCTGTTTTTTTTTTTTTTTTCCTTCTCCTAGTCACTTGATTCTCTATTTAGATCTGTGGTCGAACCCGGCCAAAATCCTCCTCCTCCTCCTCCTCGTCCTCCTCCAATGCTCTGGATTGCAGAAGTGGCCTGAAGCACATCCTCCTGCTAATGGAGATGAACTGGAGAGCGAGGAGCGACGCACGAAATGCCGAGTGATCTCAGGCCAGGCGAGCACCAGGCTGTAAATCATAACGAGGAGGATGTCCATCCCCGAGGCCTGCACTCTGTTTGTCAGCTTTTGCGTTGTACAAGCTGGTCGAACCATGAACCGCGTGCAACGATAGCAGAGTGGTCAGGCTTGAATTACCATGATGTCAGATATTTGTCTCATTAATCTCCGTTTTGGAGGAATACAGTCCTGAGTTCATATTAGTGTCGACTGTTTCCACTGTTGCTGATTGAAGATGTGTTTGAGCGTTTCATGGGATACTCCTGTTCTCGGGTCTGTTGGAATAGAGACCTCATGAGACCTTACAGTTCTTTTTATAAAGACATTGCATTTATTTATTTTTATGAGCAATAATTTTTCTTTTCTGAATTGTTCTGGTTTTCTCCTTAATTCAGTTCCAATTCCAGTTTTTTCATATTGTAAACTTTGATTCGTCTCATACACAGCCATACACAGTATGATATGCGGTGAGATGCTTATACAACTGGCTGTAAAAAGTACGATTAATTAAGTAAGAGAAATTAATTGCAATGCAGAGTACAATTAAGTTAGGCATCACAGTGGTTGGAGCATGCTTGTTGGGTTTCCTCCGTAGTCCAAAGCGTCCTAATTGGTCCAAGCGTTGGCATTCCCAAATTGCCTGCAGTATGTGAATAAGTGTGTGTGTGTGTGTGTGTGTCTTCTGCGATGGATTGGGTGTTCCCCACCTCGTGGCCTAAGTCTCCTGGAATAGGCTCCAGCCCCCCCTGCGACTTTGCAACTGCATGCTAGTTGTTCTGAAATGGAAAATTTAATCTACATGTCCGTTTAGATCCTCTCCTGCGTCTCCAGCTTGTAAAACCTGGGCCGCAGTTCTACACCTGATCCTTGCTAATGGGGGTGGCTTATCTTTTGAGCACGATTTGAGCCAGAAGTCGAGATTTAAACAGGCCGATCGATGGCGAAAGGGTGGTCTTTTGAACACGGTTAAGAGGTACCTGGCGTTCAAGCTGCCTCTCGGTGTGTCTCCGTCTGGCTGTGCATCTTTCCTGTCTGATCTTATCTCCGCTTGATAGCTCGAGTACTACATCTTCTCAGCAGCATTAAAGCACCGGGTCAGCCCGTGTAATCCCCTTATCTCGTCTCTCTCCGAGGAGAGACTCAGGGAGTCACGACCACAATAACTGACAAAGGCATTGCGCGATATCGTGTTCGTTCTGGAGATCTTCTGTCGCTGTTTGCTCTAGTGCCTGGAATCCTTCCTGACCGATTACGTCTTTATTACCTGCAGATAAGGAATGTAGACAGTGACTCGTGTAGCGGAGTAGAAATTCATGGTTGAGAAAGACTCATAAATAGAAGAAAAATGACTCATTTCTGTAATTAGCGATCCGTAGCGTCTACGTTGAGCTTCCGTTCTTCGTTATTTGAATCTTTCTGCTGATTCTAAAAGCGATCAGGTGCAGCAGTTCTCCATGCAGACAGTGTAACTAAGCTAATTAAAGCTGCATTATTGATAGAT
Source organism: Clarias buthupogon (assembly GCA_030014345.1). Taxonomy (NCBI): domain Eukaryota; kingdom Metazoa; phylum Chordata; class Actinopteri; order Siluriformes; family Clariidae; genus Clarias; species Clarias buthupogon. The sequence continues at coordinate 5,153,799 of JAQMYK010000002.1, forward strand.
CTTTGAATAATTTAGAAGCAATAATAAAAGGAAGCCCACCGATAAACGCAGCGTTAAATAGTTATCTCCTTTTTTTTAAAAGCCAGGTCTTGGCACGTTTGCGATATCTTGATCTCGATCTTCCTTTACTTGGCTTTTGCACTTTATTGAAGCGGCAGGTCAATAACCAGATGATCTTAGAAATTATTGCACCGTGATTGTCATGCATGTTCGGGAGACGGATCAAATCAAATCAGGTTTACGTTCGTCTCGGGAGCCAGGCTTTTAGCTCGATAGCTTATGTCTTACTTTAACAGAATAAACCGAACTCGAATTTCTATGTTTTTATCTTGAGTTGATTAATTTAATCAACATGCCGTTCTCAACTGAAAACTTTTAATTATTTAGGTAATTGTACAAATGTTTAATGGTCTAAACTTGATGAATTAGCTCTTTTTGTCTTTTGAGTGCTTGTCGCAGTACTGCCACCTACTGGACTGGAGTGTGGAGCAGCAGATGTGAATGTGAGCAGGGGAAAAAAAACATTGTTGCTTTGTATAAGACATGGCATTTAACCAACCAAGAGCAGCTACACAATAGTTAGGTAGACACCATTTGATTTTTTTCCCCATTTTTATTAGACACTTTTAGTAAGGTTTTCCTATCCAACCTTGGATTTCTGCGGGGATTTTGCACATCCTGGTCACTAGAGATGAGGAAAAATCGATTCAGTTATATATTGTGATTTTTTCATGTGGAAAAACATCATGTTTCATCTCAAACATCAATAAAAAAAATAAAATAAAATAAAATAAAATATATATATATATATATATATATATATACACATTATGTTTGTCTATAATCCTGCAGGAGGACATAATCGCCTATAAACCTCTAAATGGTTCACAAAGCAAATTATTTGCTAAGTTTGTTTAAAATTGCAACAAAATATCAAAATGTTTAATATTGAATCGAGATATTAAAAAAACAACAACAACAACACAATTCTTACAGAATGGCAATAGAAATTGAATCGGCATCATGATATCGTGATATCGTATCTGGTGGTCAAATCATCATTTAGTGCTCAAATGTAATCATGGAGTGTAGCCAGAAACCCGGATGCCTACGAGGATATTTCTTAGGTTGTAACAAAGCCACAGTATAATGTCAGGTTGTTTATGTAAAAAGCCTCAGCAGCGACCTCGTTTCCCCTCTCGTCTGTTCCATCCACTCAGCATTCAGCATCACCAGTACACTAATCACTGGTCTGATCATCTGTCATCATCTGCACCTGATTCTCATTGGTTCATGCCCTTAAGTTAGATGTTTTCATGCTTGAATGGTCACTGCATGGCTTAACGAACAAAACATTCAAATTCTAATTTTATTTCTCACATACACAGTCATACACAGTACGATATGCAGTGAAATGCTTATACGACAGCTCGTGACCTTAAAATCAAGATTATTAATAAGAAATAAATTATGGAATTGAATAAGAATAAAAAGTAGACAAACTTAGCTGTAGGAAAAAATAGAAGACCAAAATATAAAATATAGAAAAAAACCGTAGCTGTACAAAATATAGACAATATGGCTGTAAAAATATGGAAACTGGTGTGGAAATTGATATAGAATTTAAATTGGAATGTCCGGGGACAGTGAGTGAGTGAATTCATAGAAAACAGTCTTGCATATTTATATTCTCTGTGTGTGTGTGTGTATGTGTGTGTTGATTGCTTGCATGGTCTGGAAGTTGACCTTGATTACCTGTGTTGTGTGTGACGGGTCGGCTCATTAAAGCGGACCGTGGGGGGGGGTTGCAGCTCTCTGCTCCAGCTGTGTAATGAGGGTCCTGGCGTCTCTCACTTTCTCTCTCTCTCTCTCTCTCTCGTGTAAGCATCTTGTTTTCTATCAGTTTGTTTTTCTGCTCTTCTCCCAGGCTGTCATCCACATCATCCACATATCCATCCTTCTGTTTATCCATCCATCCCTCCATCCATCCATAAGAACAATCTTTTCTTCTCGTTTTTAGTTCAGATTTTTCCTTCTCTCTCTTTTCTTTTCTAGAACTTTTTTTTTTTTTTAGAAAAGAAAGAAGAACCCACCTGTCAGAACTATCGTGACTGAGGCGTTGTATTTCTCCCCTCACCCAGCTTCCAGTTTTCCTTCTCCGAATGTGTTCTCACAGTCAGCTCTATAAATCCTTTGTGAAACAGGAATTCCAGGAATTCTTATATAAAGAGCGGATTAGACGTGTCGGTAGACGGCGTTCAACCATATCAGACCCAGCATGAACGGAATACATGTCGTCCTCAGGTTTATTCAGAGCGTTGCGAGATATGAGATGAAATGAACTCGGAAATTCTATTAAAAGGAATTAATATCGTCTAGACGAGATGAGACGATGTGTGTATTACACGGGAGCAGACTGGACTTTATCTTTCTCTTGGATCCTTCAGGACAGTGTGCTGAATTGTAAAAGGATGAAGGATCACTTTTCCAGCAAATAATGGGTGTAACTCAGTGCTGATGTTTATCTCTGTATCCGTATGCAGATGTGTACTTAAAGAGGGTGTGGCTTCAACTTAAGGTTTAAGGTTTATGTTTTAAATTATTATTATTATTCTTTTTTATTTATGACACTATGTATCTGAAAACAGTAAAAACAATCCAGACATAGAAATAGCCAAGTTAGCCTTAGCTGCAAGATCAAAGTCCAGTGGGCGGAGCTGGACCTGATCCTCCTGTAAACCCAAACCCTAATCTCACTTTTTTTTTTTTTTTTACAATTTGAAACAAATACCTACTGTAGGTAATATATGTATGTTTGAACAGTGTAAAGCATTTCCTGTGTAAGACATACTGTATATTTAGTTGCCCTCCGAGTGGCTCAGCAGATAGAAAATAACATTTGAACATGTGTACAAGAGGTGTCACTTAACCATAAACTGTGTCCAGCAGAACAAATGTAAAAAAATATATATTCTTTTAGCCATTAGCTTATTTGTTAATTATATATTACATTAAATAAAACAGCTAAACTACAGTATCCGCGTCATACTGTATTTCTTTCGCTGTCTAGCACGGCGAAAGCTTTTTTTCTTCTCCGCTATGCAGCAAGTTTCTGCATGGTCATTTGACTACATGTGGTTATTGTTATTGTTATTGACTATTGTTGCTACGTCTGATTGGTGAAAAACACAGTCACGTGGTTGATCCACCGGCTGCATTTCTGGCAAAAATAAAGAATATCTAAAGCGTAGAATAAATGGTTAGCCTTGTCACTGCAATTCAAACTTATCTGGTCTTAATCTTGCTGTATTGTTATTTACGAATTTAGCCTTTATCCTAATTTAAACCTTGATCCTGCCCAGTTACCAGAGAGAATGAATGGACGAGGTAGTTGAAAGCCGTACTGTAGATCATCACAACAGCTTGATATCTTGATACTGTATGTTAGTGTTTGCTCACATCTGCATGAAAGTAAAAGCTCCTAAATTTACCATTACATCGTTACTATGGATATAAAATACCTTTTTTTGTTTTTTTTTTACTTTTTACTTTTATCTCATTTATTTATTTAACTTCTTTGATCTGTTGTTTAACAAGCTGTTAAAACTGAAAGGGCAAAACAAAGAGAAAAGTCAGCGTTCATAAAGTTATCTTTTTTTGCTCTTACTTCAATTCGACCAAACTTCTGACAGATTTAAGAGCGGGCTAATGAACGGGAGCAGACGAGTAGTGATGCTGTGAAAAAGAATCGAGAAGGTGTAAAGAGTTTTCTCGTGTAAAGATCACAGAGCTGCAGCTGAAACACCAGCTTTTGGCTCAGGTCCTGTTTTTTGTTTGATTTGCAGAAGAAGAATATGATTGTTAATTGCTGACGTGTTTTTCTTTGGTTGGATGCCGTTATGGAGAGCGTTACAGACAAAGCGTTCTGAAAAGAAAATGATAAATCAGACGAGGCTAAGACGATAAAAATGACAAATTGAAGAAGAGAAATGTATTTTATTTCATTATAAAACAGCTCTGCTGAAATCTTAATTCTAATGGGTTAGAAGGTTAAACTTATTCTTACTGTATATGGTATTGTTTCTACAGGAACAACTAGGGATGTTAACGATTAATGATTAATCGAATAATTGCTGTGAAGAATTAAATCGATTACACATTAATTAACTGAAAGTGTTGTTTTGCATAATGTTTCTCCGTAGCTCATGTCTATTAACTTGTACGCCACAAGAGGGTGCACTTGCAGTTCAGGCCATGGCTAGTATTGTACATTATTAATTTGATCGTGGTATTCTTGTGGTAGAAAACCTTAAGCTTCACACCTGACTGTTACGAAGCGCTGACACTGGAGACTCCTTCCATCAAAGATTAACTTAATATCGACAAAAAAATTATTTTTCTTCCGTCTTACGCAACATTGTTATAACAAAGTCCCGAGTCTTGGATTATGTGGAGCGTCCACCATGCGGTTACATCCCTGTGAATGAGCCGTTACTATAGAAACCATGTTTATGGCTGTGTACTGTAACTCATACATTTAGACATGGAAACACGAATGCGATCAAAAATCTGTTGCTGTCGTTGAAATCTATTCCGTTCAGAAATGATGCTGGTGAAGGGGAATCCTAAATCCCTAAAGTTACATATATTTTTATTGTCCTAATTATCTAATCATTGATTAAAGACACAATACACGTGTAATTAAAGCTTTCGCGCGTACATCGACATCAGCGTGAACCTTAATTCTCATCTCGTCAGCATTTTCACTCTCTTGTCGAACGCTCCTGCTGACGGTGTACATATGCAAGACTCGCTGTCCTTGCAGACGGCTTATTAAACAGGGATGTCTGGTTGGAGGTGGGCGGCACAGCGGGGGTTAATTTGTCTGGGCCCGAGGCGGCGAGGGAGAGGGGGAGACGGAGCGCTCGGGCTCTAATGAAGCAGCCGGAGGTGGCATGACTGACCATAGTATTGGTTTGATTATGAGCCGACGCCGGCTCCCCTCGCTGTGTTGTGTTACAACGGCGAACTAATTGCGTGCAGCAATTGCGTCCTAGGCAAGTGTGTGTTCGACCGTGAGTCACAGCAAATGGAGTAGATGAATGTTCTCGGCGCTGGTGCACAGTTCTGCAAAGCCATGGCTGGTTAATACCTGTCTGTTGAGCGACACGAGCGTTAATCAGATACCCAGGCGTATAAAAAAAACAAATGGCACAGGTTTTTTTCCCGCTTAAAATAAAATAATAACAGTTAAGACTGAATTGATGTTAATAAGATTGAGAGACGTGTGAATAAAAGTGTTATGACACCTGCCTGTCTGCGAGAGTATGTTTTTATACACTATATCTGCACTGATCTTGTGATATCGTCTTCCTGCTTTTAGGGTGGGGCCGTATGTGTGTGTATGTGTGTGTGTGTGTGTGTAAGAGACACTGAGAGGAAGATATGCATCTCAACAGGTCCTGTGAAACTCACAGATTGGTCGATCGGTCCCCTGGGACATGAAGTTCCTCGCGTTTTATTGGCTGTCAGCTTCCAGCTGCCACTCTGAGCGAAGGTTGAGGGTGGGATGATATCTTTCCTTGTTGCTAGGTTACAGGTGCACCTGATGGGGCTGATAGATATGGATAGGGGAGGGGGGGAAAAAAAACAAAAAAAAAAAACAAGTGTAATGGATGTGAGTCAAGAAATTCCTGAAACTTTGACTTTCTGTAAATCAGATCTTAGTTATGAGTGGTGTGATGAAAGAAATCTTGTCGAAGTAATGACTCAGGGTTTGAGCACTGATAGTATTTATGCCTAATTGCTCAGGGCCAGCCTAATTACTGCTCGGGAACAGTCGATCTGGGTTAAGTGAGGTGAATGATCACCACCGCTCCAGCTTGGGATGTAAGAGAACAGGGATTGATGATTCAGTGAAACACAGCGCTGGCTTCAGAGGAGCATCTGGGCTACAGCGGAAATATACACCAACAAGATCACAAGTGACCGTTTAGCCAGACTGTCATCAGGTTCAAGTCTAACTGACGCTCAGGCTTTTTTGGAGAAATTACTTTCTCTTTTTTGTGCTTGTCTTGACGCCTCTCTTTAGATTGAGATATTCAAGCAGTATCACACTCGGAGTCATGCTGTTGTAATGAATATCACGAAGGCACAACCAGCTGTGCTGATATTCAGCATAACAGCACTACCTCAAGTGTGATATTGCTTTTATACAACTGTTATACAAACACTATTTATTATCAATAGATTATGATTGGTTAATTAACCAGTTATTTCACACCGGCAAGACATATCCATCCGCCTGCGTAACGAACTGAACGACAGTTAGTGTAATTAACAGGGGTGAAAGTACAGTAGTTTGAAATTCTGACCGGTACTACAATATGTTGGCGAAAGGTAAGGAGAATAAACCATGGAGGTGGTAGACAGTCCTGTTTCTTTTTATTTTGTAAGTTTTTCCGCTTTAGAATATCAGATACATTATCTCAAATACAGTGGAACCTCGGATTACGAGCATAATTCGTTCCGGAAGCGGGCTCGTATTCCAAAACACTCGTAAACCAAAGCAAATTTCACATAAGAATTAATGAAAATTCAAATAATTCGTTCCACAGCCCAAAAAATAAATACTTAAAAATAATTAACACAAAAAATAAAGTAAAAATAGAACAAATTAACCTGCACTTTACCTTAAAAAAAAAAAAAAAATCCCGACAAGTGTTTCCATTTATGCGCACAGGCACTGTGTGTGTGTGTGTGTGTGTTTTTCTCTGTCTTGCGCTGCCGAGAGTGTGTGTTATGTGTGTGCGCGCGCGTAATTTGACACCGCGCCGGTTGTGTGTGAGTGAAGCACCCCCTCTCTGCTACACACACACACATTAAAGGCGAGAGAGAGAGAGAGTGTGAACCGGCACTGTGTCACACACATAACACACACACTCAAACACTGACACACACTAAAGATGAGAGAGTGTGTGTGTGTGTGTGTGTGAACCTGCGCGGTGTCAAATTACGCTTGCACACACACATAACACACACACACACACACACACACACACACACACGGATGTTGATTATACCAGTAAGAGACGAGCACTAAGACCCAGCAGGGGAGATGATGACCTGCAGCGCAAGAGAGAGAAAAACCGTTGGCTCAGTTGTGATCACGTGACGCTCGGCGTCAAATCAAGAAGCGCATGCATGATACATGATACTCGACAAACCAAGACAACGCTCGTTTTTCAATTCAAAATTTATTAAAAAGCTTTGCTCGTCTTGCGGAACACTCGTAAACCGCGTTACTCGTAATCCGAGGTTTTACTGTAGTGTTAAACGGTGAGCTAGTGGGCGACAGGGTGGCTCAGTGGTTAACCATGTCGCCTTGCATGTCCCGGGTCCGGGTTCGATTCTCATCTTGGGTCTGTGTGCATGTTCTCCCCGTTCTTGGTGGGTTTCCTCAGGGTACACCGGTTTCCTCCCACAGTTCAAAGACAGGCAGATTAAGCTAATTGGCGTTCCCAAATTTCCAATAGTGTGTAAGTGTGTTTGTTTATGTGTGTATGTCCTGCGATGGATTGGTACCCAGGGTGTACTCTGCCTTGTGCCCAAAGTCTCCTGGGATAGGCTTGAGGCCCCCGTGATCCTGACTACAGAATGAAGCGGTATAGATGAGGAGTGAGTGAGTGAGTGAGTAAGTGGGTAACCTAGTGCACTTGCTCCATACACCAAGTAGTGCTCTTGATCGAGGGTCCGAAAGGGATTTGGGATTCATTCTTGTGTTAGAAGATAGTTAGATTTGTAGCTCACGTTAGCCATGAAAAGAGCAACACGGACGGTTCAGAGGTGATTCGGAAGCGATTACTAAGGAGACGGCGTGTTGTTTAAGATGATGTAACGTTATCAGATGTGTGTTCTTGCTGAAAGTGCTTACGTGACTGGTGTTGAATGGTTTTTGGCAGGCAGCTGCTCTCTCCTCAGTACTGCTGATCATACAGACCTACTTTCATTTATGCTGCGGCAGCACTCATGGGACAGCTCTCGTCCAATCAGATCGCTCGGTTGGAACTAACTCTCGTATAAACTTACTAAGCACACAAAAACAAGATACTAAATGAAAGTAAAGGAGTCTTCATGCATGTAGCCTTTAAACTTGAGTCAGTTTCGTCAGCAGAGACGCTTCATGACTCCACTCACGGCGTTCGAGGTTTGACTTGGAACCCAGACTCTCATTCAGCTTAACATGATCTAAAGCCTTGCTACAGTAGCTACAGTACAGTAAGTGCGGTTTCCTCACACTGTGAAAGCCAGGCTTTGATGGAGTTGTTAAATAGCTATTTGCCGTAATGTAACAGTCATCATTCTAATCGGTTTAGTTTGTAATCCGATCCCGGCTCTCCAAATGCGATTCCCTGATGCTACTCGCTTCACAGTCGGAATGAAAACTGAGATTTTTCTGTAAAACGCCTGAACTTTGCTCGCGGTTACGGATCCGAATGAGAGATGGAGCTTTATACGGCAGAAGCCGCCAGTCTCGCACCATGTCAAGTGTTTTCCCAGCCTGCCACGCATCACCAGTCCCTTTCGAACGCCAGCTAGAGCGCAGTGCCGGAGGATGATGGACACCTCCAGTCCTCCGTGTGTGTCTCCAAGCTCGATGCCGTGAAGTGATGGAGTGCGTGCGATCCTCCGCGTCTCTCTGAATGGCGGACGGAGAAGCGAATTGACCTTTAGGAGAGGGATTTAGATTTGCTTGCAGGATTGGGTCGTTCGTCAGGACGTTCGCCGGCTGCGCACATGAGACATGAGACTTCCAGGCTTGTAAACTCTCCGGCTAGAAAATGTGTGTGTGTTGATCAACAGAAGTGAATGATGATGAGTTTATAGAGTCAGGAGGAGCCGCTTCCCTAAAGAGCGCTAGTGGAACGAGTGCATTAGTGGAGCAGAAAAGGGAGCTTTTACTCTCAGAACTGTTCTGGTATTCTGTGCAGTCCCGGTTTGACTCGAACGGCACTTACATATCAAAAAATGTATGCAAGGCTCACTCATACAGGAACACACACATGCAGCCATATTAATAGACATGCACTGTACAAACAGTATAACAAACACTGTATAGGTGCACACACACACACACACACACACACACACACACACATACAAAGTTCCATATACGCCTCCACAAATATATTTACGACACACACAAGTACATCAACACACACAGAGACATACACAGTACATAAACACAGACACAAACACTGTATAACAAACACTGTACTGTATATGCACACACACACACACACACATACTTGGTGTGTTATTGTATTACATAAACACGTCCCAGAGGCCCGGGCTTCTTCCTGTTGTCCTCCTGGTTTTCTCAGCTCTCAGTCTGACTGAGTCTCACTCTCACTCTCACGCAGTCTTTACTCAGTGATTAACTCTGATCTCACATGAGCAGAATGCAGCACAGACCGCAGCTTGTTGAACTGTGACCCAGCATCCCAGGTTTATCCCAGGGGTTTTCACACACACACACGCTCTTCATCAGTGATGAAGGAGATCCAATCAGACGTAAAGTTTTTTATGCAGGACACTCCAGATCATTTACAGTGAGGACACTTCTGGGAAACAAACCATATTAGTTAAATGTGGATTTTCCGTCTCTCTTATATATCCACAAACACACACACACACACACACACACACACACACACACACTTTCTACATATTTTTTCTGCCTGTCAATCTTAATGTCTGCATTTTTTTAGGGTTAAAATAAACCGAAGCTCCTGTCCTTCAGGGTACTTCGTCCACTAAAGGGGTAACTGAAAGGCCGAAAGACATCATATAGTAAAATATTTCAAAACATGAAATCACTCTAATGATTTTAACCCCAACCCCTGACTCTTTACTCTAACTTTTTACCCTTTATCCCAACCTCGACCCCTAACCTTTATCCTAAATCCCTAACACTTTGATCTAACATCGAAGCCTTTACCCTGAAATTTCCTTCAGGGTTAATAAAGTATCTACTGTATATGTCCGTCCATCCGTCCGTCCTCAACCCCTAGCCCTTTACTCTAGTCTGTGAACTATACCCTAATCCCAACCTTTTACCCTAAGCCAAACCCGACCCCTTTACTGTAATTTCTATCCTTTTACCCCAAACCCTAACCCTTTGCCTAGGGCTGGGCAATTTGGCCTAAAATCAAAATCTCGATTAATTCAACATTTTAACTCGATTACGATTAATGAACGATTTTTTTTTTTTGCCCTCACATATTACAAGTGAGAGATTTTTGAATGAAGGGTGCATTACTTGATTTTAAAATAATTGAAGGAAACACACTA
>JAQMYK010000002.1:5164251-5174971 GCA_030014345.1 Clarias buthupogon
TGTATAGAGCTTTTAATCGTTTTTAAAATCAAATAAATCACGATTCGATATGATATCGATTATCGGCACAGCCCTACCTTTGCCTAAGTCAAATCCCTAACCCTAAGCACAATCGCTAACCCTTTACCCTTAACCCAACTCCTAAGCCCTAACCCCACCCCCTAACCCTTTACTTTAAACCATAATCCCTATCTTTTTCCTTACCCTTTATCCTAACGGCAACCTTTAACCCTTTCCCCTAAACCCAATTCCTAAGACCTTACATTAAACCCTAATCCCAATTCTTTACTTTAAACCCTATATTCTAACCCCAACCCTAACCTTTTACCCAACCACAAAGCCAACCATAACCCTTTACCCTAAACCCACCTCCTAAACCCCAACCCCAATCCTTTACCCTAACCCCCATCAATAATATATAATAAAAAATAAAAATAGTTATTAATTAAGTAAGAGTTCTGCAGAGGTACTAGCTAAAAATTATTATTTTTTATTAAATGTATCTTGTATTTAATATACTGTATATTTTAAAACTACAGCTAATAAAATGCTTAAAAAAAGACACAAATCAACAATGATGATAAAGGCAAGTTACAGCCTTAAGTTGCAAGAGTTTTCTTTTTTTTAATAATTATTATAATTATTAAGCAGGAAACAAAACAGAAGAAATTTTTGATTAAATACATATAAACCAATTGTACTTTAAAAATTCAGTTATTTATTTTGGCCCCAGATGCTCTTGTGTCAGTAGGATGGTGAGGAAGTTTAAGTCAGTAAGAGTGACTTGTGTCAGTGCTCAGATCTGAGCGCCCGATTGCTTTCGCAACGTCGTTTCAACTTTATTACAACCTTCATACAGCGGCAGGATTCCTGCTGGGACGTTTGGCCGGACTTGTGTCGATTTCACCGGATGTCTATTGCGTTTAGAATTCACTTCTTAAACACACAGCAGTTTCTAAAGGAGGCTGGACAGATGTGGTGTCACTTCTGCCATTTCATCTGCTTCGAAACTTCTGTGAGACAGCAATGGAGCAGACTTTCTTCTTCTTTTTTTTTCTTCTGTCTTCCTCATCTTTCTCCTACATTTCTGTCATTAGTTACTGAAGCAAAAAAAAAAAAGTACAGAAGTTTTTTCTTTCAATTAAAAGTGTACTGCAGGTGGACTTCATGCCTTGTCTAAGAGCTGATCTGTGTGTACAGGTGAAGAACTCTCTCTCTCTCTCTCTCTCTCTCTCTGTCTCACTCTGCATCTCTCTTTTTTTCTGCCTCTCGCCATCATGTTTAGTCACCCGGAGTGTAGAGACTCATTCAAGGAATAAAGCTCCAAGTCAGTAAGAATTTCCTCATAGACTGTAGAGTTCAGCCAGATGTATGCTGATGTCACATTTTCCTCTGTGTGTGTGTGTGTGTGTGTGTGTTACATCAGAGTTAGAAAGAATTTTCTTTTGGCCCCAGATGCGAGACAGTAGGATGGTGAGGAAGTTTAAGTCAGCAAGAGTGATGTCAGCGCTGAGATCTGTGTTTCCCATGGAACAACACGATGCTGGCCAATTTATTTTTCTTTTTTTAATTTAAGTCTAAAATTCTCTGACATCTGTGGACGAGAAATTGAGATTTGATTGAGGAGGAAGAAAACGATTGAACGAATAACTGAGAGCCTGATTTGTATGAGAAGTGTGTGTGTGTGTGTGTGTGTGTGTAAGAGAGAGAGAGATGTGTGAGACAGAAAGAGTGAGAAATTGAGGTCAAATTTCACACACATACTGATCCAAACACACAGCGCAGTACCTGTCTGTCTCTCTCTCTCTGTCTGTCTCTCACATTTCCAACCTCTGTTTATGTCTGATGCACCTGATGCTGAAATGTCGCTCCTCGCAGTCCAGTGTGTGTGTGTGTGTGTGTGTGTGTGTGTGTGTGTGTGTGTGAGCTGACTAAGGGCTCCATTTCTCCTTGTCATTTTCTGGCTCGAGTAGAGCAACGTTCTCTCTCGCCAAATAATTACTTCTGGCACAGGAATGTGTGCTTTCAATTAAAGCTCCCTCTAAATTAATTTGCGTGCCTTCCTCGGCGTCGCCGCTCTCTGTCGCTTCATCCTGCCTGTTCAAAGGTCAGGAAGGAATCTTAAAGCACTTCCTCAATGAGGAAATGGGATTTTTACAATGCGTCTCAGCACATCCGTTTTTTCCCCCCAGACTTTAAAGTTGGAATTAGGCTGACGTGGATATAATCCAAATTTTATTCCATTTAAAAAATTTTTTTTAAATAATAATAATAAAGATTCGTTCATCTTTTTTCTATTTTCTCAATGAACTTGTGCATATTCATAAAGAAATGCATTCCTGTGTCTTGTGCTGTCACGATGATTCTCTAATCCTGAGTCTAGATATTTAATTTGTATAAGAATATAAATAATAATAAAATATATTTGTTAATTAAAATACGCTGTTTTGTGTCAGCAGGACATCCATTGTGTCGAGGTAGTGTAAAGTGTACAGTAAACACAGGTTAAGTGTGTTTGATTTAAGCTGCGTATGATGTCTGAGTTCCTCTGCATACACTTTATAGCTTTATTCTGCAGCATCAGGGGCACGATAACTGAAACTAATGGCCTGGATACATGATCGTTCTTATATTTATTTACTTGTAAATCAGTTTTAGACAAAGCTGCTTGCAAACCAGGTAGACAACACCTACTCCACCGTGGCTGATGGACACAAGGGCCACACCTCCTTCAATGAGTGACTGGAATAGAGGCCACACCTTGTTCACTGAGACTGACAGGCACACAGGCCACACCTACTTCACTGAGACTGACAGGCACATAGGCCACATCTCCATTGCTGGGTGACTGGAATAGAAGCTACACCAACTTTAGTGAGACTGATGGGCACAAAGGCCACACCTCCTTTACCGAGACTGATGGACACAAAGGCCACACCTCCTTTACCGAGACTGATGGGCACAAAGGCCACACCTCCTTTACCGAGACTGATGGGCACAAAGGCCACACCTCCTTTACCAAGACTGACAGGCACATAGGCCACACCTCCATTACTGAAACTGACAATCACATAGGCCACACCTCCATTACTGAAACTGACAATCACATAGGCCACACCTCCATTACTGGGTGACTGGAATAGAAGCTACACCGCCTTTAGTGAGACTGACAGGCACAAAGGCCACACCTCCTTTACTTGGGACTGGAATAGAGGCCACACCTTCTTTTACTGAGACTCCTCCGTCACTCCGTCGCTAATATTGATAGGTACAGACGTTCGGTCCAACTTTTACACAGAAGCAGAACGTCCTTCACTTAAAGGTCCAAGTGTAAAGGATTAAATTAAATATTATGCTCAATCTTGGCAAAATTAATAGTTGGCTAAATTTTAAGGGGCTTCAGTGCTAATGTATTCTTCTCACTGTGTCTGTGTGTAGTAGCTGTAAGAAAAACAGTAACCTCGGCTAATATCATGCTGACGCGGCTCTCGCCGCCAGGCGCCCCACTGTTCAAAATCACAACTGGTCTTTTTTGAGCCGCTCTCACCTTGAACGCAAACGAAAGTGATTATCACGGAGATCATCGCGGCACGTTGCTCAGACATTACACTTTACACTAACAGACAAAAGATTCAGGAATAATGTGTTGACACAAGTCTGTTACTTTACGGAGCATACACCCGTGTTCACACATATATAGAGTAACACATGATAAAGTGTTGTGGTGTATAAGAAGATTACCTTACGCCATATTCCGATGTTTGTTCTTTTTGCCTGCAAAGTCTGTTCTACACACATCACCACGAAATGGCTCCAAGGAGATAAGAGGGTGTTATGACAAACGATGTCACCTAAACACGTGCGACATGCTTGACAAATTACTGTAAGCTCCAAAAATGTGAATTAAACTGCCAACAAAGACGCCATGCACAAAAAAAGGTACTTAATTCCCCTTAAACCACTTAGTTATGTAATTCCTCTTAAGGACTTTATTGAAACAGGCGATCACTACAGAGGGAAATGGACTGTATTATATTCAAATCTTTGATTGTATTTGCATTCAAATAACAGAATGAATGCAAACTTTTTTGAATATTACACTATGAACAAAACACTTGAGTGTGTGATGTTATAGGAAAATTAGCACTAACGTTAAAACCACTGAGAGGTGAAGTGAAAAACATACACAGTATTAGAAAGCCAGCGAACTGTCAGTTCTCAAAGTTGATGTGTTGAAAGTTGGAAAAATGAGCAAGCGTAAAAGGATCTGATTGACTTTAACAAGAGCTGAATTGTGATGGCTGGACGACTGGGTCTGAGCATGTCCAAAACAGCAGGTCTTCCTGGTTAGTACCTACCAAAAGTGTTCCAAGGTGAACCAGTGACATAGCCATGGGCATCTAAGATGGATTATTGATGGAAAAAGGTGAATGGTGAAATGGTGGCTCTTATAGAAAGGTGTCAGTACACATCGTTGCGCGTTGGAGCTTTCTGTTAATGGGGCTGCCTCGCTGCAGACCAGTCAGGGCGCCCATGCTGACCTGGGTCCACTACTGGAAGAACCTAGAATGGGCATGTGAGCATCAGAACTGGACAACGGAACGATAGAAGAAGGTGACCTGGTCTGATGAACCATATGGATGGTTGGGTTTGTACAGTATTTGTGTTACTTACCTGGGAGGAAAAAATGGCACATGGATGCACTATGGGAAGAGGGCAAGTCGGCAAAGACAGTGTGATGTTCTGGGTAGTATTCTGCTGAGAAACCTTGTGTCCACCTTCGTAGACATGTCAGCAATCCAGGTTCACTTCTTCATGGTAATTATATTCCGTAATAGTAGTGGATCCCTGCCACATTGTAAAAATTGTTCAAGGTGTTGGACTCGGTCTGCAAATTCCTCAGACCTCAATCCGAACGAGCATCTTTGGGATGTGCTGTGAAGTCCAATTCGTGGATGCTCCACCTCAGTTACAGGACTTAAAGTAATCTTGGTGCCACCATAACCTCAGAGGTCTTGTGGAGTCCATGAGAATCCATCTCACAACTTAGTACTGAAAGGGATTTCTTGCTAACAGGAGCTTCCAGCGAGCTTTAAGAAGTATTTCTGAAGAAGTATAAAGAGAATTTTAGTGATTGAATTGGGATTAGATTTTGATTTAAGATGTTTTGATTAAGATGCATTATGCAGTGTATAATACATAGTGCATAGTATAATGTGCCAACTGAACCGATTTTTTTTTTTTAGTTTTGAAATATTTATCTCTAGAGACATGTTTGTAGTTCATGTGTACAGTTTATGCCACCGTATCCAAGGCCTTGACTGAGTGACTGAGGTCACACAGGCGCGGCGCTTCTAGTGTTAAAAGTAAAAAGAAAAAAGTGCCTGGCCATAAAGTTCAACCTGATAAGAGACTTGCTGGGGGTTTCCAACAGGACGCCGTGTTAGAAAACTGGGACATGTCCCTGTGTCCGTCTCTACCTTCTAAGGTTTAATTCCTGTCTCTTAGGTCCAAGCTTGGAAGTGAACACGTTGTTCTGTCCGGCTCCAGAAGGTCCCTGATGTTTTATTCAGCAGTGCCTATGAACGCAATGGGGACATCTCAGCCTTGTCCCGTCCCCTCCCTCACTCGCTTCCTTGGATCGATATGTCCGTGTCTCAGAGTCCCTCTTGTCATCTCTCCTGGCTGACACGTCTCTCCACTTGCCCACTGCTTGGTATTCTGGTGCGAGACTGCCTCATGCGCCGCAGCATTTATCCATCAGCCTGGCTGGAGATGAAGGGATGAGTATAAACAGAAAAAAGGCAGACAGTTTGCGAGGTCAGGGCTAAGACTCTTTCTCTGCGCTCTTCTTTTTTTCCCGAAAGCTTGTATGTATTTAGTTTCCTTTGAGCTTTGAGAGTTGAGAGGATTGTGGTGTCCGTAAATCCACTGAGCTCAGTACTAAACACAACTTATGTAACAGTATGTAACATCATGAGTTATTAGGACAAATACAGATTTTCCCTAAGATGGTAGAAGCTATTTACACCTATCTTAGCAAGTTAGATTTTTTTTTTTACTTAAAAAAAAGGCTAGTCTAATGCTAGCTAGCTTGCTAGCAGGGTTAACTTCTTTACAGAATATTTTTTTAAAGAAAACAATACAATTCTAATATACAGTAGGTTATTCTTTTAGTGATCCTGGCTAGCATAAACTAATTAATGCTGAAGAGTTAATACAGCGGTACCTCGGCATATGACGCCCCGCCTTACGAATTTTCACCGTAAGAATACGAAGCATTTTCAGCATACAAGCGAACAAACCGAGCTGACCTGAACACCGGCTAAGTTGCGAGTACGTCCGGGAGCTGTTCAAAACTCATTTGCATGAGTGGAAAGTCAAGTGAAGCAAATTTATGTACGTCTTTTTTTATTTTTATTTTTTTGCATTTTGTGCAAGATTTAGCAAAGACATAGCACCATTGGTCCGAAGAATCTTAGCAAGGAGGATGTTAGCAAGAAGAAAAAGATTTGTTTGAAAAAAATATGATTATAGTGTATGGAATTATTTTTGGGTGGCTGGAACGGATTATCCGCATTTACATTATTTCCTATGAGAAAATGCATTTCACAATACGAAAAGTCATACGAAAGAACTCACCTACAGAACGGATTAAATTCGTACGCAGAGGTTTCGCTGTACAGTACTAGCTAGCAGTTAAGCTAACTAAACTTTCTAAGCTTCCTAACAGTGGAAAAAGTTTGTTTTTAAATAAGTACAGCCAAAAAAATGAATCAAAAAATTTTTAAATGAAAGGAATAGTTGATGAAAGTAATAGTTTTTGTCAGTAATTAACAGAAAATTCTGGATTCTTCATTACAGAAAAGTTTACAAAAAGCTCATTTATTCCTCTTATTGACCTCCAACAGCAGCATTATTCATTCTCTTAGCATTTTGAAATCAGAAGCATGAGCATGTGAAGTGTGTGTGTGTGTGTGTGTGTGTGTGTGTGTACGCGCATGATGAGATCCCTCTCATGGGCGATACGAGGCGGCTGTGAGGAGGGTCGGTAATTATCAGTTGTCTAAACAGACAGATGGAATTTGGGAGAGTGACTGACAAAATTCTGATCGCTGGAAAGAGAGATGGAGAGAGAGAGAGAGAGAGAGAGAGAGAGGAGGGGTGCGCAAATAGCTAAACTGCACAATATGACCTTATCTACCATTCTTAGCATGAGGTGCCACTTGTTCACCTTCCTGACAAGACACATCTTGCCCTATGGCCTCTATTCGTCCATTCGTCTCTCCCACTCTTCTCTCTTTCTCTTTCTTTTCATCTCTCTTTCCCGCAGAAAGAGGGGGGAAGGTCAGTCGGAGGAAGACGGCCTTCCGAGGCCTCTTACATAACTCAGGCTGACATTTGGATCTTTTAGCACGTTCCTGCACTGTGATCTCCAGCCATGCTCGAGTGCGACTGCAGCGATGCCCTCTCACTGTGGATCATGTCAAAGGAAGCGATAGCTGCTTCTCTCTCTCTCTCTCTCTCTCTCTCTCATTCGCTCTCCCACTCTCTTTCTCTTAATCACACACACACACAAACCAAACTATATATCAAAAGCTGACATGTCTTTACCAATTAATTACCAATGTCCTGTCTGCTAGCCTTTGTATGATAATAAATTCAAACATTTCGTCTATGCCTGTGCCAGTATTCCACTTTTTTTTAAAGTCGTACGTACAGATTAAGCTGGCTGGCAGAAAAAAAAGGTAGTAAGTAACTTGTTCGCCTTAAGAGCTAAAATTTTGCAAGAAATTTGCTTCAGCATACAAAGCATTTTCGGTATACAAACGACAGAGCCAGTCGTGCCAACATCTGGTGGTGCATACGTTTATATATATATATATATATTTTTTTTTTTTTTTTTTTGCATTTTGCATTTTGCATTTTGGGCAAGATTTAGTGAAGACGTAGCACCATGAGTCCCAAGAATGTTAGCAAGAAGTAAAAGTCGCTTTTAGTTTGTTTTTAAAGCAGCCGGTGCCAAGAGGAATACCAGATTACGGTTAAGTAAGGTTTAATGTCAAGGTTTTATTTCATATTTGAAATGTTTTGATTGTTTTTATACGCAAAAATATAATTATAATGTTGGAAATTGGTAATATTGGTAATATTTTTGTGTGGCCCTGAACGGGTTATCTGTATTTATGTACATTATTTCCTATAGGAAAATACATTTCACAATACAAAATTTCGACTTAAGAACTCGCGTCTGGAAATACCGATAAGTTGTTGCGATAAGTTATATTTAAAAAAAGTTTTATAAACAGCTGGTTACACTGTCAAGGTATACAATTACATACAGTATATCTCACTATTGTTACTCTTTAGAGGGTGTGGTCAAGTGGGTGGATCTAGAGAGCAGAAGGGGGTGGAGCTCTGGTAACAAAACAATGAATGGAAAAACTCTAAGGAAGCTACAGTAGGTGACTAGTAAAGAATGTACATTCATAAATTGATAAATGTCACGTTTTGCGTTTTGACATAAATTTTTGTTTGATTTTATCAACAAAATATGATTATCTGATTATAATCTGATTATTATCAAATCTGATTATCATTTACATATAATGTAAATTAGCTCTTTAAGCCAGGGTGTATACACATAAAGTGAGAATAAGTCTCCATAATATCACCCTCAAGCTCAGCCTAGTGGGCAAGTACAGAGTTTATGTTTTTTTTTAATATATATATTTTTTCTTCCTCCAGAAGCAAAGAACACAAATAGAGGTTAACACACTGTTTGTTTTACACTGTATTTCGTCTTGGCTCCTTTTGGTTAAGCTGTTATATAGATTTCCAGAAATGTTAAGTATATAGTTCCCAGAGGTGTTGTAGTAATAAAAGGGCACTGTTTATGTTGGCAAGGTTTGCTAGAATATTTTTGGACTTGGCATCAGTGAGTAAAGGAATTAAACGACTTGGGGTGTGCTGTTAAAGGAAAATACCGTGTGTTACGATCTTACATGAAGCGGTGATTATTTTCCTCCAACAGCATGTCTCGAAGTTTGTTCATGTTGTGGGACGTCCACAAGACAAGTATTCACTCCTGTTGTAGGCATCGTACACGTCCCTCCGAATGACTAGTTGCTATAGGAATGATAAAAAAAAAAAAAGTCCAATCAGAATCGATAATTGTTGCTTGAAGCTGCGCTGTGGTGTGAATTGATATATTTATTCATATTTCCAACATACAACATGACTGTAATTATTAAGCAAGTTAATATGATAAATCTGTGAGCTCTTGTTATTTTTCTCTTTCACTCAGGCGGGGATGATCCGAACCGAGAAGGAGGAGTTCTTCATCGAGCCGGTAGAAACGGGACATCATGTGATGGAGCAAGAGGACGGTGGCGGCGGTCGTCCTCACATCGTGTACCGTACTGCTGCCGTGAAGAAGCCTCCCGCTAGCCCACTAGCCACGGACCTTCGTTCCAGAGGTCAGCTTCTTTGTGCCGTCTTGTTTATAGCGCTAACATGACCATTTCGAATAAGGTAATAAGGTAATTGGTAATAAATCACACACTGGAGGGCTTTCGAGCATAAAAGGCCCGTTAAAGAATCTTAATTGGATTTAAGTCCAGACTTAAAGCAACTCCAAAATCTTAATTTTGTTTTTTTTTTGTGGAGGAGGTGGACTTGCTAGCGTATTTCGGATCATTGTCATGCTGCATAACCCAAGTGCACTTAAGGTCATGAACTGATGGCCGGACAATTACTGCAGGACTTCAGAATTTATGGTTCCATCAATTAGTTATTTCAATTAGTATTTCAATACTTTTTTCACAGCACTATATACACACACATATACAAGATACATAATCCATATCCAGCATTGCTGCAACGATAGCCCATCTCCTTGTTCTTTTTATTCCCCGGGGGAATATGCAAGGCGATTCATGGTCAGAATAAAATGCTTCCGAGACGTGTCCGGACAGGCAAGACCGCTCCGGTCTCTGTGCTGCATTGTGCATCGCTCCACCAAAGTGAGGGACCATGAGCTCTCTCAGCAGTTGTCAGAAATGAAGAAAGGATTAGATTATGCAGTATGAGTGCAAGAGAACAAGGTGTTCAGTTTCAAATGTTTGGCCTATATGTGAAGCCTGTTACTATGGAGCCGGCTGGACTCTTGCTGCGTGAGATCGATGGGGTCGAGCCAGCTTCTGAATGTGTTAGCCTTGACACTCTGTTTATGATCCTGCATGTTAAGGGGCAGAACGAGAGTCATGCTGTAACAGTCGGAGGGTTTCAAATCGATATGGAGCGCTTCGATTTATTAGATAAGGACAAAGGACGTGCTAAAGCTGTAGACTGATTTCCAATTTAATATTTCAGAAATTTCCTGTTGTCTGGTATTTTTTTTTTTTGTTGTGGTTCTTGTTGTTATATATGCGCATTTACTAGCATCAACAGCAACATGCCCCCTAGTGGTCAAGTGGGAAGTACGTAGTGTTTTTTTCACCTGGGTTTTCTGCTCAGGCCGTCGGTTTAATATTAATGTTGTTTTGAGGTTGTTTTTGCAACATTGGATTGTTAAGTGATGTCCTAAAGTCATTCTAATGTTCAGAAACAACTTAATAACAACGTTGTCCCAACACGGCACAGTGGTGTAGTGGTTAGCCTTGCACCTCCAGGGTCCGGGTTCGATTCCCGGCCAGGCTCGATTCCCGTCTCTGTGTGC
>JAQMYK010000002.1:5362728-5373612 GCA_030014345.1 Clarias buthupogon
TCTGAACAAGCCAAATATGTGTTAAACATCTATGGGGGCTGAGCCCCCCTTAACTGAAAATCCTAGAAACGCCCCTGCGTACAAATAAAATGAAAATTGACTTTGAAGAGAAGTAAATTTTAGGTGCAATTTGCCGGTTGTCCAGCAGGTGGCCTCATAATTCTGTCTCCTTACGATGCACTTAAGGCTTTACGATTACTCCAGAGCACTCGCAGATCTACAAAGATATTCAAGTGCTACTTAAGTTAACGATGGTTTTGGGACACAGACCGTAATATTAAGATCATTCGTACGATAATTTTTACAAACTACTTAGGCTTACGATGCTTTTGGGAAACGCAGCCCAGATGTGTAATGAGATTTTAAAAAATAATCATTTTAATGTAAGTCGCTCTGGATAAGAGCGTCTGCCAAATGCTTAAATGTAAATGTATCTACACCAGACACGAGCAGATTAAACAGACTAAATACAACTGATAAATTTGATTTTTTTTTTTAACATAGTATTATAGAGTACAGATGTAGTAAATAAAAACATGTTATTGAGTTACTCAACAACAGAAGTCTGTAGCAACAACAAAAACTTGCACTGTCATGACATGAAACATTTCATCACCAATCTTGTCCAAAATTGCCATGACAGCTCATAACTCCACTTGGCATCTTCCATGTTCATGAAAAGATCCAAGCTTTCCAAGTTAAACACTACCCTATAATATATTCATGGGAAAGAAAAATCTTTTCAGGAAATAAAAAAAAAAACACTAGAAAGTTGGCTGCAATTCAGCTTTGATCACTTTTGATGCGAACCGAACATGACATTTCATTGCTTTGCCCTTTTATTCTCGGTAACATGTTTTTAATAACTCTTTATCATTATTTCTCCTGGATCATTTGACATTTTAGCCTCATTTATGCAGATATTCATAATAAACAGCACTATTATCACTCTCTCTTCCCATTCAACTTCTTATACTTCACTTTCACTTTTAAGCCTCTCCTATTTTAAGCACACTTGATCCGGAGTCTCAGCCTGAGTAAGCAAAACATGCAGAACAGTACAGAAAGGAAGGAAGAGACCTGAGATGTCTCCAGCATGCTTAAATTTAGTGTTATGTCACATTATACACATGGCAATATTTAGAGCAATTAGCACAGGTCAAACATTGTAATGGCTGATAATGCAAATGTAATCTAAGAAAGAACACGTTTATGTAATCAACAGGGCCTGCTTATTACATCCTTGTCAAATAGACAGCTTTTTAATGGGGCTATTAAGGAGTAGGAATATTTCTGTGTAATAATAAAAGGTCTCGTAATTCAAAGATATTTCATTCACTCATATTAATAATGACTATTTAGCAATCATTGAATGTTGTGGAATGAATCAAGCTGGTTTCTTGGCAGACGTGCAACATAAATAATTTGAGTTTACTTATTATTATTAGTATTCCATTTTTACCTTAAGGAGTGGAAATCCAACTAGAGACCATTGAGGCCAACCGTGACCATTGTATTTATTCCCATTTTTTATGACTAATCAGCATGTTTTTGGACTGTTGGAGGAAACCCACAAATCATGGGGAGAACATACAAACTTTTTTATTCCCGGGGTGGGAATCAAATTCGGACCCAGGAGGTGGAAGGCGGCAGTACTAACCACTGAGCCACCGTCTCACCACAGGCATACATTTAGTCTACTTCTATACTTTGAAGTCGAAAATGAAAATCATTTTGAGCAAAACTAGTTTTTTATGCATATCAAGGAAACCTTTTAAATGTCATATATCAGCATAGTCTCTGGCATCCCACTGTGTTCTTCTTACATCTTTAGAAACCCTGTTTCCAGGAAATGTAAAATATTCCCACATTAAAGGTCTGCTGTTATTTGAGGGAATGACATTCCTGCTTTTTTTAAGTGAAAGCAATCGTTAAGTAAAAAATAAAATGCAATCTGAACAAAGTTCAAAGTTCTTTTTCATCAGTCTATTCATGCAGCATCTTTTATAACTTGTATCTTATACAACATGCTATAAAATATTGGTTAATGCCAATGCTTTTGAATTGGCATATGTGGTTAGGGGTAGCCCACAGGGTTAAGTTAAGTTAAGCCTTTATTTGTCACATATACATTACAGCACAGTGAAATTCCTTCTTCGCATATCCCAGCGTAACTGGGGTCAGAGTGCAGGGTCAGCCATGATACAGCTCCCCTGGAACAGATAGGGTGAAGGGCCTTGTGGCAACCTGGTGGAGCTGGGGATCGAACCGCCGATCTTCCGGTTGGTAACTCAGTGCCTTAGTCCTCTGAGCCACCACTGCCCCCCGAACAGCATGACCCGGGATTCGAACCGGCGATCTCCGGATCTCTGGGCGAGCACTCGGAAGGCTTTGGGTTTAGGATCAGAAGGTCGGTAGTTCATGCCCAACCTCCACCAAGTTGCCACTGTTGGTTCTTTGAGCATTTAATGCTATTTGCTCCAGGGGTGTGGTATCATGGTGGACCCTGTTTGTTTTTTTATATATATATAAAAATAGCTTTTTTTGGATGTAGATTGTGTTTCAAGAAAAACTGAGCACTGAATATTTCCCAATCAGATGATTTGGATGTCAATTAGATTATTTTCCTCTCTGGTGTCTCTCCTCTTGTTGTGATTGAGGAATTGGGTAAAACTCTATCTCAGTCTTTATGTGACAAGGTTATCGACTCCTACTGACAATCTGGATTCAGGTAGTGGACTGTCATGGTCGAAGAGTGCTCTCATCAGTGAAAACTCATTCCACATTCTTTGCACTTCTTGTTTCTCATAAAATCACCAGAGATTGATGAGGTAGGGTTGGGTAGCCTGAATGTTTTGACTGATTTACTTGTTGTTGATATCAGAGGTGTGAAGTCAGGAACAGTTCCTGCCACCGACATCCCTCTTATTTGCATGCTGATCGGATCAGTTTGTTTTTCAGTTAAAGCCGCAAGTCAAACTCAAAATTACAGTACTTTTTATTGTTGAGAAAATGTCAAGAATGTTGAGGAGCATGTATTAGTCAGTGTTATTCTGAAAAAGCATGCTTCATTCATCACCTAGCAGACTGCAAAATGATTACGAGGATCCCGCAAATTGCTTTGCAGGATTCCAAATCCAGCTTCTCCAACATGGAAGTGAAGTGAAAACCCATGGTGTTAGACGTGTACAGAGAGATGTGATATTAGGGGACGATGATAAATGACATCTGTGGGGCTTAAAACTCTATAGCCTGTGAACAAATTTTAACCTAGTAGTTGACTCGTCATTCCATCATTTTTCAGGAGACAACAATGGCTGGCCTCATCTGTTTGACAAATACTTCGGGATGCCCAGTAAATACGCTGGAACCAAATCAGCCACATGTCGTGAGTAAAGATCCAGAATTCTCCTAAGTCTGCTAAAGCTGTAAAGATTAGAGTGAGCTGGGAAAATTCTGTTTACATGTATCTGTCTTTCTGTCTGTTTAACTTTCCTTCTTTTTTTCATTCTCTATTTCTTACATGTTCATCTTTTTACTGACTGTCCGTCAGTCTCTTTCAACCCATTCCATTTCATCTATTCATTTATTTATTAATCTTTCCTTACATCTACCCATATGTCGATCCATATATATGTCTCTCTAATGGTCTGTCTATCCAGGCATTTGTCCCTCCAGCCATGCATTCACCTGTCCATGCATTTGTTTGTCTGTATTTTGTTCTGTCTATCCTTTAGTTGGGCCAATGACCTATCCATCAATCAATCCTCCCATCCATCCATCAATTCGCCCACTAGTTCATCCATCCATCAATCCCACATTGATCCCACTGTTTCTCACTCTTTCTCTCTGTTTATCTGCCTTTCCGTCAATACATCCAACTATCTGTCCTTCTGTTTGTCTGTCTCTCTGATTTGTTCTGTCTTTCTGTCCATTGAGCCATTTATCCACCCATCTATCCATACTTCAATCCAACCATCGATCCATCCATTCATTCACCCATGCAACCATCTATCTGAGTGTCTATTTCCCTCTATTTCCTGTTCTTAATTTTTCTATGAATGAATCCATCTATACAGTACATTACTCAATCCATCCAGTCATCCATTCATTCATCTATCTATCTAGCCATCCATTTACAGGTCAATCACCTACTGTCTATAAGCCTGTCTATCTATTTGCTCATCCATCCATCCATACCCTGGGTGGTATATGGTATATTTGTCTGTCATTTTGTCCATCCATCAATTTTCCACTAAAATTAAAGAATATGTATGTTACTGTTTATGTCACATCCATGCAATAAATAAGTTCTATTGTGACGATGAGCCAAAACAATCTTTGCTCTTTGTATTTGTCATTAATGTAATGTAAACAAACCCCAATGCTATTTTATTTGTCTAATGTTCATCCAAATAAATGAATATCTGGTCATTTCTCACTGCGTCACAGTGGTGCCAAAAGTCAAATTATGTTTATTATGTTAGATTTTATAAAGAAGATTTATTTTCTCAGATCAGAATTAAAATTCCCAAATACAAACTCCAGATCATCTAATCACCAGTTCTTTTGAACAAACTGCAAGTGCAAATTGGTGTATTCATGCACATGATTAAGTACTGTTTACTGCAGTACAATTTGCTAATGTCAAGTTGATCAAAATGTATTATACTGCGTCCCTGCTGTATCGTCTTACCCCTGAAATAAGTGCATTGTATATGTCATAATCTGTCAATGATATTTTCTAGACATTTCTATTGGACTTTCTGTGAATGTGTCCTGAATTCTTGACTTCACCAATGGAGAGGTGTGTGTATGTGTGTTTGTGTGTGTGTGTGTGTAATTTCTGAAAAGTGCATTCAGAAACTATTCACAGCGATTCACTTGTACACATTTTGCTTTGTTACAGCCTTATTTCAAAATGGATTAAATTCATTATTTTTCTCATAAATAATAATTTGTATTATTTCTACAAACAATACTCCCAAATGACCACATCAAAGAAGTTTGTTTGAAATCTTTGCAAATTTATTACAAATAAAAAAAAGAAAAAATCACCTGTACATAAGTTTTCACAGGCTTTGCCATGACACTCAAAATTGTTGATTGGGCAAATTGGCAATTTTTTCAAAAGACACACACATGTGTGTATAAGATCCCACAGTTAACAGTGCATGTCAGAGCACAAACCCAAGCCGTGAAGTCGAAGGAATTGTTTGTAGACCTCTGAGACAGGATTGTATCGAGGATGGGTACAGAGAAATTTTTGCAGCAATAAAGGTCCAGATGAGCACAGTGGCCTCCATCATCCATCAATGGAAGAAGTTGGGAACCATCAGGACTCTTCCTAAAGCGGGCCGTCTGGCCATAGTGAGCGATTGGGGGAGAAGAGCCTTAGCCAAGGAGGTGACCAAGAACAGAACAGAAAATGATCTGAGACTGGTTTCGGATCTTCCAATGGATACATAACATATCATTAAAAGAGCGAGGTCTAACCAATGTACAGACAAAACCTTTGTTTTATTTATATATAGATGTAAAGATGTCTGGATGGACAAACACTATTTGTTATCCAGATTTGTTAAAATGGCTTATGTTTTTCCCGTAACAGATGTACATGACACCATGCATGTTTGCGTGTTTGCATGTGGCTCTCCTGACGTCGGTAAGCTTATCGAAGCACAGCAGACAAACATAACAATGAGGTCAAACAATGATCAACCACTTTATTTAAATACTTTGGCCACTATGGATACAATGTCTGAGGGTCGTCGAAGCCTGCAGAGGATGGATAAGAAACTCCGATAGATCCTTTCTGTGCTGCATTGTGAAGTGGATGACAATCTGTGGTGTGACAAGTCAGGAAGTGGAGACTAACAGGGCTGTAATTCCTCATATGGTTCTGCCTAAGGAATGTTTTTCCATGTCTAATTATGTATTTTTTTTGTTTGTGCTGTGCCGTGCCGTAAAACAGTCCTGTCTTTTTCTTTTCAGTATCACATGACATGGTCGGTCAACAAATTACAGCACAAAGTGTAAATGTGAATCCTGTCCAATTTCTTGTCATTAATCTTCCACATACAGTAATGTGTAACTGTTTACTGTTGAAATAGAAATATGCCATACAGAATAAGTGCAGCTTTCTCATTTTCTATAGTTTTGATGAGGAAACACTTACACTGTTAGACTGAAATCATGGCTATGCGTTGTGACTGTCTAAATTTTCAACAAGGACTTGTCATTCTCATGGCACTAAATTAATTGCGAACGCTAAATAACGTTATGGGAAACAATGTGTAAAACAGTAATTATAATTACGCAAAATCATTTGTTCTAATAACGTAATGTGAACCGATGCTTAATGATTTTGCGTAATTATAATTACTGTTTTGTAAATACTAAAAACTTTCATTCCGCTGGTGAAAATCCAGATTCTCCTGAGAACAGTCTATCAATTCAGGACAAATTTGCAGACAGTCTAATAGAAATGTTGAGAAATTCTGATTGACAGATTATATAACAACTACTTCAGCAAGTTTGCAGGTAATGACATATACAATTAACTAATGCCTTGATGGTTTAAAGGGTAAAATTATATAACCTGGAGCCAGTATGATACATTTTGGTCAAACGAAATAAGAAAGTGAAGGTTTGTGCAGAAATAATTAGATCATGCGAAGTTTGTATGAGTTTTTGCTACAGAAATAACAAAGTTTCATTCATTGTTTAAACTTTACTTATTGACAAGTCAGACAAATTTGTCAGATTTGCCAGATTTCCAGGAGCAATGAAGCTTCTGGAACTGACCAGGTTCGATCTCTTCTTGGCCAAGATTGTATGTGCATCTTACAATTTCTGGTTTTGGGAAGCCGCCCTTATCCAGACCAGCTTTTATCTCATTTATACAACTGAGCAGGCTGAGGGTTAAGAGCCATACTCGAGGATGCTGGGATTTGAACTTATGACCATATAATCACCACTCTAAAATCTTACCCTCTGATATACCACTGACAACTTCAGTAAGTGGACACATATGCAGTTTGAGGGCAAAAGTCAAACAGCTCAAGTGCACATTGAGGTCTACGTATATTTCTGTATGTATCATCCCTTTTTTTTTTCTTTTTTTTTGGTCTTACAGTCAATTTCTTCCTCCACTGGTCTCATACAAACTGTATTTATTTCAATTGCAAGACTTTATGAAGTGGATCTGAAGTGTTAGACAGGGCAAAAATTGACTGTTTTATCATTATTACAGCTTTTACGCTCAGACAGCCCACTTTTGCCTCTCTCTCAATTTTCTTCATTGACCTTCCAGCTACTTTTTGGATAATACTCGCAAATGCACATTAATGGGTTGTAATTAAATACATACTTGTAAGGTACCATGTTCTATATCAATATCAGTTAGACAGTATTAGTAAATTAAATATATTTTTCATATGTTTTTTAATGTGTAATTACATGAGATTTACATACTCAGCATGTTATACCCTGAAATGGTGCATTCTACAAACAAAATATTAAAAACTGTATATTATAATCAAAACAACCAAATTTGAAAATGTAAAAACATATAAAAATAAATGCATAAATAATGCATACATTCACAAAAAATGTATGAATAAACATGCACTACATTTGAAAAATTAAAATGTGTAAATAAAGTAATTATGTGAGAAAAATCCACAGACAAATAAAAGCATGTACAAAGTAAAATGTCTAAATAAATTTACTATATAAGATTATGATGTATGACAAAATACTGTATAATGATATGAAATGAAATATAATGGTAAAATAAAATGGTAAAAACAGTATATTAAAAAACACTAGTATATTAAAAACAGTATATAAAACAAAATATAATATAATGATAAAACAACATAATTAATACAGTATATTATTTTAAAAATAAATATGAAATAAAGAAATAATGAAACGTAAAAAATAAATCTGTACATAATGCATATGTGCATTAAAATGCATGAATAAAACAAAAATAAATATGTGTAAATAAAGTAATTATGCAAGAACAACGCATGGACAAATAAAACCATGTACCAATTGAAATGTCAAAATAAATGTACCATTTAAGATAATTATATACGACTTATCAAAGCACATGGCTTAATCTTTAATATAAAGATTTCATAATTATACATAATATTAAAATCAGTAAAGTAAATAAAAGGTTCTACGCTTTCATGAGAAACTCTCTGTAGATTTTTTTGCATATTTATTTTAGTAAAAGATTTTGTAGATTTCTTTTTGAAAGCCAGTCCAAATTGAGATACATCACTCTTCCTAACATCTCTCTTCCTCTTCCTCTTTTCCTTCTTCTCAGTACTCGGGCTCGTACCAGTCGAGTGTCAGTGTAGGGATTTGGAGCTTGACTGCAACGGGGCTCACTTTAAAGACGTCCCTACGGTATCCACGAACATCACCATGATGTGAGTTCCTCTTCATCAGGCTCATCATGTTCACTTAAAATGTGTGTATGTGTGTCTGTGTGTGTGTACATGCTTTCACTGCTCAAGTGGCAGTCGGATGGTAGATTGCTGCATGAAAGATCAAGCCATTGCGGGCAGATAACTATGTTTTCACTAGCAGACTTCTTGTTTTTGGAGCAAACACAGAATCTTTCAGCATGAATTAATGTCATGGCTGTCACGCAGGCTGCACAGCACGCATCACGGGAACCTGGAGCTGTGAGGCAGCAGCTGCAAGATTGATTGATTTCAGATCAATCATTTATTTCTTTCGGTGCCTTACAAATCTTTATTTGGATTTTTTTTTATTCAACTAATTAAAATATTTTGTTTGCGGAAGAAAATGCATCTTAAAACGATTTACATATCTATTGCTCATATTTCAGACTTGACAACTCTATTAAAACTTGTTATAGTTAAAGTAAACTGGATTTGATTTTATATGTGTAACTAAAAAATACAAAAACAACAAATATTACTTTAAAAGTTTTTACTAAAAGACCTTGCATTTAAAATGCAAATCTTTCCAAAATGTAATGTTCCAGGTTAAATAGGACTCACAGTCTGAGTCGTGAATAAATTATATAACTGTAGGGAGATTAATTATGTGCCATGTATTGTCGTTGCATTCATCATAAACATAGTTGTTAAATGCCGTTTAACAAACCGCCACTTCAAAGACCCAAGTAACATCTGTGGGTTTTGTTTAACTTAATCCCCAATTTTGTGCTGTAATTGGAACAGAATGTGTCAGCAAAACTGTTAACAGAGGCTGTTTTAAGCATCTGAAATCTGGGAGTTGTTTAGCTCTGCTTTTCAGTCATTTTATTTATGCCATCTTCTTATGATTTCTGCGTTCAGTTATATATTTATTTATGTTTTAACCGAGCAGTCAGGGAATGAAGTTTCCCAAAAGTCAATGGAAAATTAAACAACTTCATTGCACAAAATTAGGTTAATGATATTCACCACACCAAAGAAGCATCGCTCTGATTGTTAATTTCATCTCAGTTACTGCTGCTGAGTGAAAAAAAGCTTTCCTATAAACTTTATATCTCATGAACTCATCTTCTTCCCTCCTATAAGACACTTTACCATGGTATAGCATTGTGGTAGTTTCATTTAACCTGTAACATAGTATACTGTATAGTACCATGGTACTTTTGACAGTACCATGGTATATGGTACTTATTTGCTGATCTTGGTACATACTGTAGCATGGTACACACTTTGGTAGAATAGTACATGTGCTGTATGTAGAATCTGGTTCTACTATGGAACACATGCCAGGATACTTTTAAAGCGCTGCATTTTAAAACAAGGTTATGTACCTAATGGTAAGATCTACGGATATACTCTAGTGTCATTTTACATGCTATGGTAACCTCCAAAGGTTAATATGTCTGTGAAGATTCTCAGTCATCCAGGTGAGGTTATCTGAAAGTTGAGTCATGTTAACTGGATTTCCTCATTGTTGAGTAGAAACATTTTACACCTCATCCAAGTAGCTTTTTCAATCTGTGGTAAGTTGAAAAGTTCCTCGTATTTAAGTCTTCCAAAGTGAAAGGGGTCTTCTCCATTGTTTCAGATAGGGGAGGACCCTTTGACCTTTTGAAGTCGTCTAGTTAACATGACTTAACTTCGAGACTCCGAAGGTTAAGACACAATATGTTTGTGGATACCATGGTATTTTTGGGTCCCAGAAGGTATCCATTATGGTGCTGACTGTACTACACCATACCTCTAAGATGTACTAACATATCTAATATGGTACAGTATGTACTGTACAAATATATCATATTAGATACCTGCTGAACTTTATTAAGAATTGTGATACACATCATAGCACAACCGTGGTACCATGTGAAGTGTCATGCATTAAAACCCTACAGTACATACCTTAGTAAAATATCTTTAGTATTTTATTAAATTGTATACAAGCAATTTGATGGACTGAAAACAAATCAGCTTCATTCCATTAAAAGTGCTATTGCCTCCTGATTACTTAATTGAGGCCCGATTTTCCCTCTGTTGGGACAATTTAGCTTTGTTCATTAGTGTGCCATTGAAGCTTTAAATGAAAATGCACAGCGTGGGATGGGCTCGATAATTGATTACAAGTTTCCTCTCTCATAAGCGTTTGGAGAAATCAGAGAAATTTGCGTTGACGCATTTGTGTAAAATGACATCATGATATTAAGTGCACCTTGCACCTCCAGGGTCCGGGTTCGATTCCCGGGGAGGCTCGAGTCCCCTCTCTGTGTGCATGGAGTTTACATTTTCTTGACGTGCTTGGTGGATTTCCTCCGGGTACTCCTGTTTCCTCCCACAGTCCAAAGATATGCAGGTTAGGCTAATTGGTGTTCCCAAATTGCCCGTAGTGTGTGAATGGGTG
>JAQMYK010000002.1:5383771-5394500 GCA_030014345.1 Clarias buthupogon
TAACGTTAAGAGAGAGGTTAAGGTACAACTTAAGAACTACTTAGCGATAAGAAGCTTTCGAGAAACCGGGCCCAGTTTTTTTTTTGTTTGTTTGTTTGTTTGTTTGTTTTCGGTCTTCCTGACTTAATTGTGCTTTTAATGGCTTGCAATGACTGCATAAATTTTCTACTCATTAAGTTTTTAACCTTGACAAAGGATATTTATAGGGTCTAAATATTTTGGCATATTTGCTCATAAATGCCATGAAATTAGAAAATATGAGCTGTACCTATGAGCTGCGGAAATGCTTTGTATTAGGACCTTTTAGGGTATTTATTATTTCCTGTTTAGCAATCCATCATCATATAGTTCTGTATTAAGATATACTAATATAGTTTTTAATAGAAAAAATATATATAATTCAAACGTTTGAGTTTTTAATGATTTTGTATGATTAGCAAAATGAAATCATATCATTGTGTGTATTGTTTTCTTGTAAACAATAATGCTTGCATAATTTCATGAAAGGATGCCAATACTTTTGCCTGGATCTCATTTGCCTCTAGCTTCTCAGTCTAAGCCAAGTTAATTTTTATTTATTTATTTTTTCTCACAGAGACTTATCGAGTAACAGAATTGAGAAAATCTCACCTGATCTTTTCATAAATCTGGGGGATTTGCTGCAGCTGTAAGTCCTTTTCCTTCCTTGTCATACTTATCAGTACAAACTGCTTGAACCCTCGACCAGCCTGAACTGCCCTGAATCACGACATTGCACAATTCCCCTGAACTGTAACTACCGTGAGCTTTGAGATGAATGTCAGTCATTTGAAAGTGATAGCCAATTTCTTTGCTTTTACTTCACAGGAATATTTCATACAACCCAATTCAGGAGCTGCAAATGGACCATTTTGACAAACTGCACAAGCTGAAATCGCTGTAAGTCGACTTTACTGTCTGTGGCCTTAAATATTTTACATCCTCTCAACAAAATGCACAGTAAAAGTATGTTACTGTATATATAAAAAAAGAAATAAAAAAAATAGCTGGAGCTGATAAACTCTTTCTTCATCATTACATGAACTGTTACCAGCTGAAACATTGAATATCACATTAAGATTAATAGTGTATGAACAGTTGGTCCATTGTTGTATTTTTTTCTAATACATACGCATAATATGCAATACCAACTTTACAAATACAAAAAGTATACAGAACCGTTAGCTTTCCAGGACAAAATGAAAAGTTAAAGAAAAATTATTTTATCCTAGATACAAAACCAGTGTATTGCATAAGCAACCACGTCTTAGACAAAAAACTAAATGGAGGTTGAATGCAAAAAAAAAAGCAGGTGCAACAGTCGGAGTCCCTAGAAGTGTGTGGTTCTGCAGGACGCTCAGTACAACTTAGTTTCTAACTTCTTCATAAAACTGCACAAATTATATCTTATACAAAAGAATCCCCAAAGCATTGTCACTTACTGTTTACTGGGCTTTATAGTGTCTTTCTTTTTAAAGCCACCCTTGCTCTACTGCATTTATTTGCATGTGCATAATACATTTGATGAAAGTACTGTATATGAAGCAATGCAAAAGTGGGTATAAATTATATTTATTAACTGACACAAATTGTACATGTTCAACATATACAACATTCCTGTTAATTTCATATAATAGTCTGATGACAAATTTGCCATCTCATTTTTATTTCTAATATACAGTATGTGTGGCAGGCCTGCCAACTTTCCAAAAAAGCTTGGAGTGAGATTTTGAAAATAAGGACATTGTTTTGCGCATAAGTGCACGAGACGCCCCCAGCCCGCACACACCATACACCACACCATGCATGTCTCAGGTTCTGTATTCTCTATTAGGGCAGGAAAAATGACTCCTGCATATCTGGATGGAGTTCAATCAAACACAAACCTGTGCATCACTATTCATATTCGCGTCAACATTCAGGGGATAACACGCTTGATTAAGAGAGAATCCTACAAAACACACACAATATTATGTGTAATGTATGACAGGTCCAGCAAACACTCGTGCTGCCCAAGCTCAGAATCAAGTCACAAAATAAAAACAGAAATAAACAAATTTCAAAAATATATACACGCATTTACTGTACCTGTGCAGTCAAAAATAAAGCGATGCTAGGAATTAAAACTAATGAAGAAGAAAAGCAAAAAGTAAAGGTAATAATAATAATAATAATAATAATAATAATAATAATAATGAATGGAGAATACACAGTCAATGAAGAATCATTATTGATACAAAAGAAGAAGAGAAGAAAACAAAAAACGAAGATCCCGCATAAAACGCGGGATATATAACAAAGTTTTGAGAATTTTTGTTATTATTAAATTTTGTTATTGACCAAATACTTTTTTCCACCGTAATTTGCAAATAAATTCTTTTAAAATCCTACAATGTTATTTTCTTATTTTTTTTAGTTGAGGTATACCTATGATGAAAATTACAGGCCTCTCTGATATTTTTAAGTGGGAGAACTTGCACAATTGGTGGCTGACTAAATACTTTTTTGCCCCACAGTATTTAGGGTTCAGTAGAACATCATTAAATCCATAACAGCCAGTTATTGAAACTTTATTATGTCGAGAACACATCCTTATTGCTCATATTGCTCATGTCAAAATACGCTGTAGATCCGTTTTCATGTCTGTACGAATTTGTTTCCATTCCTAAAGGCTCAATAGGAGGGGTCGCTACACTTAACCAAGAATTAACCAAACTGGTAGAGACCGCAAGGACTTCAGAGCCAATTTTAAATCGGGGAAAAGTCCGGAGGAGTCGGTAGCAAATTCTGGTCAGTGGAATGGGGGCCTAATGTCCATCACCTTGTATTGTTCTTTTAAGACAAGGTGATGCAGGTGTTGGATGTAAGTTTCAGGATACGACTTAGTGCGGTCCTATAATACAAGGCAAAGGGTTATAACAGAGGTCAAGACAATGTTATTCTCAGACTTTGTTTAATTATAAATCGGTTAAACAGGCACAAGATATAATCTGTAAATCCAAAACAAGACAAAACAGGATGAGGGATGTACTTGTTAGATGACTCTGAATTGACGGACTATTAGAAAGTTAAACTCAGTGAATCAAGGTGAAACATGAGACAGATAAACACAAGAGGATAACATATTGTAGATTACAGATTTAGGTTTGAGCACAAGGAAAAAAAGGAACAAAAGACAATCTCGAAATCCTTAAGAGAATTTGTAGCACTAATGGGTGACAGTTTGCTCTCTTTATATTGCCTTAAGATCGCATTCTTCATATTGATTTCCTTTTCCCTTGAACTGAACCAGCAGTGAAGACACTGAGTCTGAATCAATAGATGACCCTCATGACTCATGGTTCTCTAAAACTATGAATCATAATGTGTTTTTTTTTTCTTTTCTTTTTTTACCATTATCATGTAAAAAGTATGTTTT
This sequence comes from Clarias buthupogon, assembly GCA_030014345.1. NCBI lineage: Eukaryota > Metazoa > Chordata > Actinopteri > Siluriformes > Clariidae > Clarias > Clarias buthupogon. The sequence goes on from JAQMYK010000002.1 coordinate 5,387,208, forward strand.
AGAGATTTCTTCAAAGCATTAATCAAATTGAGTTTCTTGGTCCTAGTTTCAGTAAATCGTCAGAAGAAATTTTAAAAAATCCACCTCAAGAGTCACCCAGACAGCATGAAGTCTTTGGGGTTATTATAGATCTTTAACGCTGAAATGGAACACAAAATATCACTTGTAAATGATTCATCAATGGAGCAAAACATGGTTTCTGTAACCTCTTTGAATAGTCAATGTGGGTGGCTGTTTCTCACTATATAACCAGCAGCCTCTGAAGCCTGGAGCATTTTGGAAGCAAAAACAAGCATCTTTTTTTTTTTTTTTTTTTAATCTTCATCTCACTATAGGGCTCTGAGGATCAGTCATTATCACTCTGTGTACTTGTTATCAGATACATGCATTCAGATGAGCCCAAGAAAAAAAAAAAAGGCAAGCTTATCGTTTTCATAATGGTGCCGCACTACAGTATATCACTCCTCTGCCTGTTCCGTCCTTTAACAAAGATGCTGTATGTTTTCATTTTATGCATCAAATATTTCTGTAAATGGCCCAAAAAGCTCGATCCTGTTTTCAAGCAAATAAGAAATGTGCTAATGGCTAAGACCGAGCTGTTTGTCTTTCAGAAGCATCGAGGGCATCGAGATTGGAAACATTCACAGGAGGATGTTTGAACCTCTTAAAAACCTCTCACATATGTAAGACTTTCCTTTTTTTTTTTTCCTTTTACAAATGTTGGTCATTTTTGCAAACATGAGCTACTCACTGCTCTGGAAGCACTCTAAGGTCTGTTATCTCGGTGATTTGTTCTTGAGAAAAGTGTGTGAACAGAGTGAACAGCATCTGTACTTCTTTGCAATTTGCTAAAAGTATGTAGAGCAAAATTGCCTAGATGAAAGATGTTTGCTTACTACAAATTCAACTCTTTTCTTTCCATCCAGCTTTTTCCGAGGAGAGGTAAAAGTAAAAATTTGTACTAAATACACCGTAATTTTGAAAGACACCCAACACGGTTTAGCTCACTGCGACTGCAAAAGCTTCATACGAGTCTCAGATGAATTTTGGAATGAAGGTTGTGGAATTTGGCCTCGATTACTTACATTGTACTCGCCCTCTGGGTGACAAACTTCAAGGGCGGTGTTCAGGAACATTTATTACGTCCAAGACCTACCGTCATGCACTTATATGAACCTCAGTTTTGATTTAAAACAGACTCGGGAAAAAAAAAAAAAACACGAGCTATCCCTTTAAGCACAGGACGCTACACTAATTCTAATAGCTACACAGTTGCATACTTTACATAATTCCTACATTATACTGCACATACAGACAGGTGACAAATAAGCAATAGGAAAATGGCATGTCAGCAAAATTGGGTCATGTACTGTGTACTTGTCCAACTTTGGCATTCATTTGGACCACACTAACATGCAAATCATTATATTATAATATAATATTAAAAACAGCTTTGTAGTACCTGTCACTTTATATTACTTAGAGTTTTAGGGGGGTATTAAGTAATTGGCTCAACTTAGTTGCATACTGTAGTGAAAAAAGTCTCATTCTCCTTATTTTTCCGAACCGCCGTTACGGCACAACATGGTGGCCAGTTCATGTGTGCAAATGATTCCTCATGCTCTCAGAAGCACTTTTTCACAATCTGAGTATTGGAATATGCCCCATGCCTTAAGGAAAGAAAAACTCCATAGATGTGATAACCTGGTCATTCAGTACATGTCAGCTGATTTTATTTTGTTGCCATATACTGTAGCATTGACCTGAGTAACTGAAGCAACCCCAGATCATAACACCGCCCCCCTGTACAGTGGACACCATGCATGATCGGTGCATCGCTTCATGGACTTCACTTCTTACCCTGATACACACGTCGTTCTGCCATAGGGTCAATCTGAACTCATCACACCACCTTTTTCCATTTTTAAAAATTCCAATCTTTATGCTCCTTAATAAAGTATTACAGCTGTACCTCAGCATACAAATTGTTTCGGTGGCAAGTTCTTACGGCGAAATTCCGCATTGCAAAACTCGTTTTCCCATAAGAGATAATGTTAATGCAGATAATCCATTCCAACCCCCAAAAATATTACCAATGTTACCAATTTTCAACATTGGTAATCATATTTTTGCATATGAAAGCAATCAAACCAATTAGAAAAGACATGTAAATGAAGTAAAATATGAAATAAATAGACATTAAACCTCACTTAACCTTAATTTATGATTCCTCTTGGCACCGGCTGCTTTAAAAACAAGATTGGCCCTTTTCTTCTTGCTCGTCGCAAACGAGTTTTGAACGGTTCCTGGACTTGCGTACCACTGAATTAGATTTTTTTCCTCCACAAGTAATAAATATTCGGAAATCATCCAGCATTGACAAACATAAGGCTAGATTTCCGTGTATCTACAGTATATACTGTAGGTGTATTTTATTGATTGTGAAACTGGAGAAAACTGGCCAACCATGAGCAAGATCAAACCCACAACTTTACAGCTCTAATGCTGTAACTCTACTATACAGTATATATGCAGCCTAGACATCTATCAATTTTACAGAGTAGTAACAGAAAGTTGGCGCTATGTGATGTGATGTGATGGACAGCTCATGACATAGATCACAAGTAAGAAAGAAAGCTCATAAACACTTCCTCTACTTAAACACAAACATGTTCTTGAATAGTTGGCATAAAAGTAATAATTTGTTTTATATAAGCTGCTGAATAATGAGGATGGATGCAGTTCATCTTCTTTCTCTTTTTTTAATGTCTCATGCTGTTATGTTGCGTCATAATGCACTTGACAAACTGTACTACTTGGTGTGTGGAACAAGAGATTCTACACCCTGGAACAGGTTGTTAGCTATTAATCAGAAAGCTTGAAAATGTCAGTATTAGTCACTCATGTTATGAAATGTGAAGCATATTCCAGAGTATCATCTTATTTTCAACAGAAGGTCTGAATGAGCGAAAGCTAACACTAAGAATCGCCACCAAATCCATGCGGAATCACATATTTGCACAGCGTCTGGGGTAAACACATTATGATAACAAATCAAAATTCTGCAAATTAATATCCTTATTACCTCCTTCATCAATTTTCACATGCTTTGTTTTCTTTTAAATGAGAGTCGACCAGAATATACTGCTTATATACTGTTACTTTCTTATCTGTGTGACAAAACATCGTGTAGCTGGTAGGTCATCAGATAATCATCATTCCTCTTATTTTCTGGCTCTGAAACACACCTTGAATGTACATAATTATCAATGAAAGACATAGTAGCCTGATGTCGTGACTGGTGCTTCTGCCATCCGCTGTTGTGTCTCCAGATCCACACTTCTCGACCAAAATTGAAACGAATAACCGATTTCCCCTAAATCTCCTCTATCCTTCAGCTCCAGTGTGCTTGTTTGTCTTTTCCTGAACACAGCTACTTTAAAAAGTTCCAGTACTGCGGCTATGCTCCTCACGTACGCAGCTGCAAGCCCAACACGGATGGCATCTCGTCGTTTGAGGACCTGCTCGCTAACATCGTGCTGCGTGTCTTCGTCTGGGTCGTGTCTGCCACCACCTGCTTCGGCAACATCTTCGTCATCTGCATGCGCTCCTACATCCGCTCGGAGAACAAGCTCCATGCCATGTGCATCATTTCCCTTTGCTGTAAGTCTTTCGGGCGTATCATTTTGCACTGTCGGCATTTTCGCACACTATTTGGGAAAATGTTGAAACATATCAAAACTCTTGAAAAACAAGTATAACAACCAAACCTTACTCTCACCATTGTAGCCATATGATTCAGAATCTAGAAGGTTTGAAATTAGATTTTTGCACTGATGTTTGTGTGTGGTCTTACAAACACCAGTTTTAAGCAGGAAAAGTTTTTTTTTTAAATAGTGTGACACAATAATTTTTTAGAGAAAGATATTCTAGGGTTGTTCAGAGGGACTTTAGATTGTGCAGAATAACAAAACAGATTTTGGCTTTATTTATGCATATAATCCCCTGCTACATTACTTCACCTCTCCAAGTGTTTCACTAGTGCTAGGATACCATCATCGGACTGCCTGCTTCATGTCTAAAACGCCGGCCTCCCAGGAACTCCATTAAAATGCCTAAATATGTGGAAATGTCTTGGAGTGAGGTCAGGATTTGGCAATAACTCCCAGCTGAGTTCCTTTAATGTGCAAGTGGTGTTGGGGAATGATTGTCTGTACAGTTCCCTTAAACAGAATCATCTGTTCTGCAAGTTCGCTGAATGTTAATTCACAGACATACAGACTTGTTTACAACATTTGCATCATTACATTTTTTACTACGGCTAAGAGTCTCATCACCGTACTGTGCCTTAAGTCTTCTTTAAATGTCAATCGGTTTTAAAGGAAATTACCTGACATGTCCCGGTTTGACTTGAACGCCTCTTGGAGTACCTGAGTTGAATCATGTTATTACAAGCACGAGTCAGAGACATTATAAATGCAGGGGAGACAAATAACCGAAGTCCAAAGGTGGGGAGAGAACAAGTCTCGTTAATCGACAAAGAAAAACGACAGCAAAGCACTTTTAGATGAGCCGCGGATGATCAGAAGGATGATGATGATGCAGAGCGCAGTTATGGGTGGGAGTGGGCGTCGGAATTGTGATGAGACTTTTATCAAGAATGAAAGAGAGATATTTTGAACCTTCATTATTATCTAGTGTAATTTGGTTTTATAGCCCTGAAGCTCATAAAAAATGCATTTGAGTTGATGTTTTCCTCTTTCTTCTACAATCCTGAGAGTTTTTATGAATCTCCAACAATGTACGTAGCTTGCACTTCAGTCTTTCTCCTGCTGTCACACTTTGCCACGTTGTTTTTGCATCAGAAATGAATCATATTTCCACCCATCAGCCTTTTTGCCCGATTGGCCACTTTTCACAAAAAAAAAATGTAATAATAATAATAAAACTCTCTATTATTCATCTTTCTTTCAGCTCTCTCTGCCACTCCTTCTCGGGTGCTCAGGCTGATTGGCCGTGAAATGAAAAACTGCTGTTTGGAATCTCAGCATCTCTTTGATATGTTCTAAGTATCAGGATATGAACGTTTCAGCTGCGGCCTGGTCATCTGCATTCCAGAGAGAGAGAGAGAGAGAGAGAGAGAGAGAGAGAGAGGCGGCAGATGAGGCCGGTTCGGGTTTGATCGGGAGCTTTGCTGGAGTGTAAAGCAATTCCCAGCAGTCTTCACTTTGATGTCTACATCATGCTTCGAAGCAAATAATTGATTTTTCTGCATACACAGTCGAAGCCATGGGGGCTTGTCTGTATAAGCGAGAGCCTCCGGAGCGCTGTGCGTTAGATTCAGGACGTTGTCAGACGTGTCCCCTGGATCGAGAAGCATGGCAGGAAGAGCGGAGATTGGCAGCTTGGAAATCAAGCATGATTAAATATCTCATAACTCATTAATGCTTTTATTAAGGGGTTTAAAGAGGTGTTTAACTGGAAGGACTCGGCTGCTGGTGTACCAGTGCGTCCTGGAACTGCTTGGAAAGGCGGATTTTAGAAAGAGCTCAGAGTTGAGCATGAATACTGTATTTTGATGGGAAAGCTGTGAATGTGTGTGTTTTTTTTCTGGGAGGGCGGGGGGCGGGGGCGGGGGGGGGTGTGGAGTAATACTTACAGTTAAGAAGGAAAAATACTTTTTTCATTTTTTCTTTCTCTTCTTTTCTGTAATTCTTTCTTTTTTCTACCATCTTTATTTCTCTCTTTATTCTTTCTCTTTCGACTGTCTGTCTTTCTCCTACAGTACCATTTCTCTCTCGCGCTCTCTCTTTCTCTATCTCCCCCTCTCATTTTCTTTCTCTCCTTCTTTTTCTTCCTCATCATGTTCATTTCTTTTTTTCTTTCTCTCTCCCACCATATTTCTCTCTCTTCGCCACTCACCATCTTTTTTCTCAATTTTGTCTTTTCCTTTCCACCTTCCTCCTTTTCGTCATTTTCTTTTTCCCAACTGCTTCTGTCTTTTTCTTACTTCTTTTTCCCACCATCTCTCTCTCTTATTTTTCTTTCTCTCTTTCCTTTTCTCTACCTCATTTTCTTTTTCCACCATCTTTCTATTTTCTATTTTCTCTCTTAATATCTCTGCTTCTCTCTTTGTTCATTCTTTCTACCACCATCATTCTTTCTCTTCTTCTTACTTTTTCTCCCACCATTTTCATATTTCTTTCTTTCTTTCTCTCCTCCACCAACTTTATTTCTCCAGTTTTTCTTTCTCACTATATTTATTTCTCTCCTACCATCCTTCATACTCTTATTCCATTTGTCTTTCATTCTCTTTTTCTTCTTTTCTCCATTTCTTTCCTTGTTCTCTTTATTTTGTATATCTATCCTTTTCCATTTTAATGTGAATAAACAGTGCTAATAATTAACTTCTCTCTCTCTCTCTCTCTCTCTCTCTGCTTCACTTCTGGTCATTTGTAACAGACTGAGAATCAATAATCTTTTCTTTACAGTTTAGTAAAGAACCATGCTTTTAATATTTATGGTGTAAAATTGTGCATGCTGTAATACTCATGTGCTACGAAACGTAAAGCATGGAATGGAATTGAAACACTAACAGAGCAGCCGAACCCTCTGGTTTCCTTTGCAGGTGCCGATGGTTTGATGGGCGTCTACCTGTTTGTGATAGGGGCGTACGACCTGAAGTTCCGTGGCGAGTATAACCGCCATGCACAGGCCTGGATGGACAGTTTGCCGTGTCAGGTGGTAGGCTCCCTGGCCATGCTGTCCACCGAGGTCTCTGTCCTACTCCTCACCTACCTCACCCTGGAGAAGTACATCTGCATCGTCTACCCGTTCCGCTACCTGACGCCCGGTCGCAGGCGCACCGTGACCATCCTGGTGGCCATCTGGATCCTGGGCTTCATCATCGCCTTCTTGCCCCTGGTGTGTAAAGGAGTGTTCAGGAACTTCTACGGGACGAACGGGGTTTGTTTTCCTCTGCACTCTGAGCAGCCTGAGACCACAGGAGCTCAGATCTACTCCATTGTCATCTTTCTGGGTGAGTCATTAAAAAGAGTTCAAGGTAACAAATATTGTCCATTTACACATAAATGAGGACTAACTGGAACATGGACAACCACATCGCTGCTGGTGCACATACAGTATCGGTACCGTTAGATTTCATAATTTAGGTTTCAATAATACTGCTGCTGTCATGACCACACAACATATTTTAATACTCAGCAAAAAAAGAAACGTCCTCTGACTTTCAGCTGTTTTTACTTTCAGTAAACTTAATGTGTAAATATTTGT
>JAQMYK010000002.1:5406468-5422652 GCA_030014345.1 Clarias buthupogon
TAAATGGTCATGAAAATAAAGAAAACACATTGACAGATAGATGAGAAGGTGTGTCCAAACTTTTGGCCTGTACTGTAGTTAAAATGGTAAAGCTAAAAATAGGCTGATCAGCTTGAATGTAATCCGATACTCCAGTCTTGTTAAAACTTCACATGTTAAAACATGTGAAGGAAACTCCAGCCTTGTTTTGTTAAACCTTCTGTTGACAGCCTTGCACCTCCAGGTTCAAGAGACACAATAACTCTGCCTAACTTATTAATACAAAAATTTAATTAAAATATAAATTATAATCATAATTAAAAATTATAATTGTAATAAAATTATTAAAATATAAAATTAAAATTTCCTTCATTTCATTATACAGTTGAGTGTGTAAGTGAACTAAACTGCACTGTACTGAACTGCTTTGTACAGTATACCCTATAGTTATTATTTCTTTCCTTGCCGATAGGTGGCGCTTCTCCATTCATCTCGTCACAATGTCCTTACAGAGAAGAAGAAGAAGAAGGCATATTTTGGTTCCAGGGCTGGTATAACTGTTCAGCTAAACCAGAGTGCATATTTATTTTATGCAAAAGGAAGCGTTTAATATCGGAACCGAGGATTCACAGCAGGCAGCGGTGACGCGTTAAAAATATCTCCATGTTTCATTCCAGCAGGTGTTCACTCCAAGGTAATGTCACAGCGACTTTCTCAGGCTACATTCTGCTCGCGTCCTAAGTGACGCCTCGTTCACTGTTTAAGTGCACTTCACATCGGGGTGATCTGGCGCTCTGTACGCCTTCCGTTTCTAGGGCACTTTGGAAAAACTGACGCGGTTTGCGATGCGGCCACTTCAGTAGGCGAATGAAACTTACAAACTGGAAGCTTTTGTTTTGTATTTTGCTGTGTTTGTTGGCGTCCTGTTATGCTCCTGATATTTTAGTGTTTACTGTATATAATATCAACATCTTAAAAATAATATTTTAGCTTAAAATCTGGTGGTACACGTCATCTAGCCTGCAGTCGTTAGCTTAGCATTAGCAGGATGTTGGCTAAAAGTGGGACAAAGGTCAGATAAATATAAGTTCTCCCAGGGGCCATGTGAGGAGCCAAGAACTGATTTTTAAACCTTTTAACATCAAACTGTACAACATTATCTATTCATGTATATTTATGTTTTTCTATTTAAGCCATTTTTTTGATAGAAGTCATAGTGTTTATCTCACATTCCTGTTTTATTTTTACTGCAGAACCAGTAAAGTACATTTTATTGCTGAAATGAAGAATAAAGGTCAAGTTAGTTTTTTTCTTAAAGGGATGGGGAGATAAATTCTAACCTTCCCTCCTTGTTTACGACTTGAAAACCTTGGTTTTAACAACTGCTTGTGAAATTTTAAATGAAGATTTGTGTTTCAGAAAATTGTCTGACTGTTCCTTAGTGTTTGGGCGACAAAATTGCAAGAAATAAAAACAAACACATATTTAGGAAAACTCTTGTTGGGGGTTTTCCAGATTGTCACTTCAGATAAATCGTCCAATTAAGCCTAACATTAAGTGTATGCTTGGCCCCCTAAAGGCAGATGGGACGTGTCTTGTTCTCAAATAGCTGCTTGGTCAGAGTGTCAAACTGGATCCTGAGAGGGCCGGTGTGGGTGTGTGCGGGCTTTCATTCCAACCAAGCCAAACCTCGCCACACCTGGTTCCACCTGTTTAATCAGTTAATTTTTGGCTCTATCTATCTATCTATCTATCTATCTATCTATCTATCTATCTATCTATCTATTACGGTGAGTAAAAATGATTAGCACCCTGGCTGTAGAAATTTTTTTAATTATATTTTATTTTTTTATATTTTTATTTTATTATATATTTTTTTTACTTTTCAATACACTCCATCTGTCAACAATCTTTTGTTTTCCCTTATTAAAAAATGAGGGGGAAAATTTCAGGAAAAACTCTGAGCTGTGAGCCATGAATGCACATCAGAAGTGAATCTTTGTCCTCGTAGGGCTGCTTTCATGGGACCAAAAAGGTGAAAGTCCGATGCAGAAAGATCTGGGCTATAGGGAGGATGCCTATTTTTTATTTATTACATTTTCTTTTTGCAGTTGTCTGCTTGTTACCCTAACTGTAACGAGCAGTATTGATTGTTGAACCTTTTTCCTGATAATGTTCCAGTACTGGCCCTTGAGGATCGCATCGCTTTGGTGAATTTTCCAGCTGATGGTTTTGACTTTTAAACTTTTTTTTCAGTCAGTGATTCAGGATGTTTCTGTTCCGTTTACTCTCAGACTTGTAGTGATGAATCCATACCAGTCCCAAACCTTCACCTTCCTTAGAGTATCGCTCCAAATTTAGTTTGCAGATATCCGAACATTTCTTCTACATGCAAATCACAAGTGGGACGCCTATTTGTGCTCACGCCGCATTTAAAAATGAGCTGATGTAGCACGTTCACACCTGTGCAGCAGTGACTGGGGAGACTGCAGCCTTGAATGGAAAGCACAGATAAGACAGTAGCTATAATATAACTGGAGTGTGTCATATCTATCTATCTATCTATCTATGGATGGATGGATGGTTTCTGCTTGGTTGGAATGAAATCTTTCTGGATAAGCTGTAACACCACTGAGTTCACATTACCAGCCTGAACTGACACACATCTGTTTTATTTATTTATTTATTTTTACTCTAATGTGCCACAGAGTTTTTTCTTTTTTTTTTTTCTTTTAAGACTGTCTGAACGCACAGATCTGATGTTTTCCAGATCAGATCTGAATCACTTTCCTATGTGGTCCTGGATTGAATATAGTGTATATTTTATATATTTGAAAAGAACAACCGGTCACATAAATATGAAGTGTTTGGACCCTGCAGACGCGAGCAAGTAGATGTGCACATGTTAAAGACACATCCACATGAATTACTAGAGAAATAGATTTTCTCTCTCTCTTAAAATTTATTATTATTATTTTTTTTTTAACATCGCTAGTGCACTCACTGGCTGCTTCATTAGACACACCTTTTACTACTACTACTACTACTGGATTTGACCCCCTTTTGCCTCCATAACTGTGTGATGTGATGATCACGCTACATGTTATTAAATAAAAGCAGTCAGGATGTATTTGATTACTGCCTTATTTTCTTTTTCTTTTTTAATATCTTCATTTACAGCACGGCGATGTATACGTGCACTGAAAACCCTTCAGACGGACCGGGTGGCGCTGCAGGTCTCCACAAGGCAATGCTCTTCAGCTCCCGTGCCAAAAATTACATCCCATTACACCATCTATCCTCGAGACAAGGATCCACGATGGGAAGGTTGGTACGAACTGATGAAAACATGACAACGTTTGCGCAAAATTAGCGGCAACTATAGAAGAATAAATTTATTTATTTTTCACTGCATCGCTTCTCTCATAATTAAAAACTGTGGAGTTCGCTCATTGTGTTTAATTATTTAATTCCGGCAATATTTCTTTTTTTTTTATCCTTCTAATTGTCGTGTCCGTTGTTTTTATACGATTCATCGTCTTCTCATTCTCCAGAGTCAGCTGTCATTTACAGCTTCTAGTGAACGCTCAGCTCTAATTTATCGCTTCTTAAATTATTCTGATTGAAACACGTACCGCCGTTTACAAATTTGATTCGATAAACCGCACTCCTTTTTTTGTTCTTTACAAAGCCATCTCAGAATTCGAATGAACCGAGACAAAACCAACCGAGTTTTGCCTTTGAGTTTGAGACGGTTTGATGTAAAATTGGATTTTTCAGATTAAGAATGACCAGGTTTGGAGTCTTTCAAAGGCTCATCTACATTTTAACACCGACAATATTTCCACTGCGACCATATTGTATTTTGTCAGTTGCAGAATTATTGGTTTTGGAGAGCCATCCATCAATGTATTTATTATCTATACTGCGTATCTATTCTGTGTAGTGCTGCAGCGGGTCTGGGACGAGGTCGGGTACACATTAGATGTGGTGCCAACCCAGTCCAGGACGGTCTCACAATAAGCCACAACCCTATAGGCAGTTTGGAAATGCCAGTCAACTTATATGTTTTTGGACTGTTGGAGGAAACCGACTCCACACATAGAATTTATTTGAAAAATTTGAAATGTCTGAAAAATATCAGCACTGTAGAAGAACTCGGATATGTCTCCCAGAATATCTGAGAAGCTGACCCCAAGTCGGGTCTCATTAATGCTGAATAGACAAATCTTCATAGGCATGCTTGAAAATCAAGTGGAAAGCCCTCCAGATGAATGGAGCTTATTTATTTATTGATATGATTGATTTTCTTTTGTATATATATATATTTTTCCTATAGTAGCCATTATTTGATGGTTAAGCTCAGCTTTATATTAAATGGCTGTTCCTTTGGGTTGTTTGAACCAAGATCCAAGCCCCACTGCGCATATGCTCAAAAGTTTGGGATCACTTCGAAATTTGATTGTTTTCTAAGGAAACACACACAAAATTAGTCTGAATAGAAAACGTACCAAAAGAACAAGACATGCTGACATTGTCCGTGTTAGAAATAATGATTTTGATGGAAATGATGGATGAGGCTAAGTTTATTCATTTGTGAAATGGATAATGTTGTTTGTGAATTGGACGAAAATGTGTGCGAATGATCTCAAACTTTTGAGCGGTAGTGTATTTCATTGTACTGTATATATTGTTATACTTATTTATATTTTAGTGCAGTTATCTTTTCTTTATTCTAACATTTTCTTTATCACTGCTGATCTCGGAAAGCTACCAGACAAATTCCTCTATATCGTGACAATAAAGTCTTTATCTTATTATACATTTGTGTTGTCCGGTGGTCTTTCACCAATTGTATCGTCGCCAAAACCCTGACTCGCTCTACCAGACTGAACACAAGCACTAAACTAAACTGTAAACATGTCTTTGTGTTATTATGTGTTATAACTTTATTGCAGGTGTAGAGATGGAGCGTTTTGCAGATGAGGCGGACGTCGTGATCGTGGGCGGCGGCCCTGCGGGTCTGTCGGCAGCCATCCGACTGAAGCAGCTGGCCAATCAGCACGAGAAGGAGCTGCGAGTGTGTGTGGTGGAGAAGGCGTCTCAGATCGGCGCTCACACACTCTCCGGGGCCTGTTTAGAACCCAGCGCTCTCTCTGAGCTCTTTCCAGATTGGAAAGAGAGAGGGGTATGTGTATACCTGAAAGGACAGAAAGACTTAATACACTCACTAATGACCGCAGTAACGAGGGATAATTTAATTACCTGGGACATTAGTCTCAACACTGATGGCTCAGGTGGTAAATTTCCATCCTGGTGAGCAAGTGATATTGAGGTGAATTATTTTAAGTCTTCTTTAATAGGTACGTTAGGGCTGAGGGATTAATCATACCGTAATTATTAACAGTTGTTGTCAGTAAATTAAATGTCATTTATATATTCAGTGAGGGTAGCTAATGATAATTGGTCATTTTTTCATACATGGTGCATGCTTATGATACGTACAGTATATTAGCTTAAATCTCTAACACTGAGATTGCTGTAGCATTAATACCACTGAGATGTGACATGAATAACATTGATTCGCTTGTTACAGTGCTCCCTGTCAAGGGGTCTTGAGTTGATCCCGTGAGTTAGCGGTTAGATTTTTCTACACATTTCTGTGTGAGATTATTCTTTTGCAATAAAAATGAATTTATTTGAACTCTAAGAACACATCTTAACCAGGGGTGGCAATAATTGTGGAAAAAGGTGTATTAGACAGCAAGTGAACCAGTTGAAAGCAGGACAAATGAGCAGGCGTAGAGAGAGAAACTTTGACAGGGGATATAAAAAAAATCCCTGTACAGTTTTGCATCCTCAATGTCTTTAGATCACATCGGCCGAGCTTGATGACGATCGTATAAATTTCCTAGGAGGAGTATATCAAAATCCATCGGGTATGTTTTGGAAAACGACCCAAAATAACCGACTTCTGTCAAGTTGAGCCCAGGACATGCAGTGCGAAAGTTGTTCGGCTCAATGAGCTCTAAATGTGTACCAAGTTTCGTGTACATACGTGCAAGTGTGTATGAGCTATGCAACAAAATCTGGTGTGGGCGCCCCTGGGCAACGCGACTCTCAGGCATCCTAATGGCAGCAGATTCCAACCTGTCTCACAATTTTCATGAGTTTTTGAGCATGTTAAGTTCGAAAGGGTGGGAAAAAAATCCTTAGGAAAACATATATTATAAAACATATAGTGCTTGAGCCCTAATAAGGGATAAAATGCTCTGAGCTTTAAGGCCTACACAATGATGTTAGGGGATTTAAACCGCATCTCCGCTTCACTTTACACGTCACTGATTTTCAGCGCGACTCGTTGCATCTTATTCCACTATTTATGCCGTTTAATCATTCATGACTGCCTTAATTGATGTCAAATTTATATTCAGGTTAGCTAGAGTTTTAATTTATGCATTTATGCATGAGTTCTTTTTAAAAATTAAGGTCAGTTAGAAATTTAAGTGATGTCAGTCACTTCCTATCTTCTTTTTTTTTTTTTCCCTGTAGAACTCTTTGTTCAGTTTCCTAAGAGTTTACTTTCACATGAAAGGAAAAAATAAGTTTTGCATGTCTCCTTTCTATTCCTCGGAGAAGCGTCACACGATGACACGTTGATGGCGAGGTGTGTTATTCCGGCAGCGCTCTTGACTTTGACGACACCTAGATTAACATGCCGGAGACACCCAGCGACCTGGTTTCACGCTTTGTTTCATTTGTGAATGTGGTTGCTGTCTTTCAGGCGCCGCTCAACACAAAAGTTACAGAAGACAGATTTGCAATTCTGACAGAAAAATACAGAATCCCCGTGCCAATACTTCCAGGTAAAGTTCTACATCTTTCGTAACAGTTCCACAAGCATACACCATGAATGAAACACATTTTAAAATCTGGTTTCCCCCAGATAGAGATGTCTAATTTTTAGACATTTTGTGTTGTTTTTTTTTTTTTTTTTCCCCCTTTCTACCCGAAGGTCTCCCGATGAATAACCACGGGAACTACATAGTACGTCTGGGACACTTGGTGCGCTGGCTGGGTGAGCAGGCTGAAGAACTCGGGGTTGAACTGTATCCAGGCTACGCTGCAGCCGAGGTCAGAACATCCTCATTAACTTTCTCTCTCTCTCTCTTCCATGTTATATATATTTTTTGTTAATGATCAGAGAGGACAAAAACATTAATCGTATTAATCTTGCTCAGCCACAGCAGCAAAGCTTGTCTGTATACCTTTAGTCATGGTATGAAAATAAGCTCCATGGTTTCGGACCAATCATGCTCGTTTTTATATTAATGGTGGTGTTGTCATAGAAACAACTCAAAGTGAGTGATGAGTGAGTAAGTAGTTGCGTAACAAATTTAAAGAAATGTATATGTATTTATTAGAATAGTGGTATAGACTTCACAGCCTATACTAAGGTGTTTATTTAACATTTAAACAGTCAGTGAGTAGTCTAATACTGTATGTGCTGTTTTTTTTTTCTCCGATTGTTTATAGCTGCTATAACATAAGCGCGAAAAATTCCACAACATTAAACTAATAAAAAGAATCACATCATTTGTTCTTCACACTGTTTACACGCTGCATTCTTTGACGTATATGGGTGGAAACAGTTATTTAACGTCTTGCATGACTGCATCCCACCCTCTTAGTGTTGATAATTTTCAGCTAACAGCATACTGACCAGCCATAACATTATGATCACTGAGATCATAATGTTGAAGTAAATAACGTTGATCACCAATTATTATATACCAGTTAACTGGTGACAGGATCATCAGCACCCACGTGTCACCATTCCGCAGGGACCAAAGGTCAGCTCGCACGGTCCAATACAGGTAGTCCCTGACTTATGAACGAGTTTCATTCCGGGTGCATGTTCGTAAGTCTGACAAAGTGAGTCTTACACGCTCTTTACACGAATATACAATGTAAAGCATACCAATCTATTTGACTAGATCTCTGTCGCCTTTCCCCACACTGCCATCATGTGACCAAAATCGTAAATGTACCTAAGCTCACAGTGAAATGTACCAGTGTTGTTGCTGCGCCTTTAAATCGCGGGCGGAATCCAGGACGCAATTTTATCTTGCAGCTGTTTTCCACTGTATTGGACTGTGAACTCTGTTTTGTTGAGGATTTTCTGATGTAGGATTATTTACCATCAAGACAGACATTTTCTATAGCATTAATCACTTAAAAAAAATTATAATAATAAAAATAAATAAATAAATGCTGGCCATGATAGAAAGGGACCATAACATCCATCACATCACAGCTCACCGCACATGAGGCTCAGCAGGCAGTGTTCAAGGCCAAACTTCCCAAATCCCGGTTCAAACCCCTAAACCGCCAAGTTGCCACTGTTGGGCCCTTGAGCAAGGCCCTTAACCCTCAACTGCTCAGACGTATAATGAGATAAAAATTTAAGTCGCTCTGGATAAGTGTATAGATGTAGATGACGAACAGGTCAGATCCAGGAGGACCCAAACTGCAGGGCCCAAACTGCAGCTCATGATTGATTGAGTTTAAGTGTTTTAATTCCTTGTTCAACCTACAGATAGATACCTTTTGATTAAACATATTGACAGGACCGCTGAGTGGATTCATCAGTTATAATCATTAGAACAAGGTGCCATGAATTGTGCCGCCTGAAGGATGAGTGTCTGGGCTCCGTCTTTTACAGGTGTTGTTTCACGAGGACGGAAGCGTGAAAGGAATCGCCACTAATGACGTCGGGATCGCCAAAGACGGCTCCCCTAAGGTTCGTCCCCAATTTCCAGATCAAGACTGTTGTATACTTTTCCCAGCATCACGTTATTGTGGTCTTGTCACAGATTTTAAAGTTTGATATGTCGAGTATCTTTGCAGGACGTGTTTGAACGAGGGATGGAGCTCCACGCGAAGGTCACGTTGTTCGGAGAGGGATGTCACGGTCACCTGTCCAAGCAACTCTACAAACGGTTCAACCTGAGGGAGAACTGCGAGCCGCAGACCTACGCCATCGGCCTCAAAGAGGTGGCGTGTTTATGTAATCATTTTATTGCATGTCGGTTTCTTGCGAAGCGCACAATTTATGATTTGTTCAAAGGTTTAGTTCCATCGTTTTATTTCAGAGCGAAAGTTTTATAGGTACATTTTCAGCTCGAGACGTTCCTCACTGGTTTTTGTTTTCACCAAGCATTTTATTTTGGCCTGATTTAATTTAAAGAAAAATCTAACTAAGTTTGTAAGCAACCTAATATTGTTCTTTTTTCTCGCCAGCTGTGGATTGTCGATGAGCAGAAATGGCGCCCGGGTCGGGTGGAGCACTCTGTGGGTTGGCCCCTGAACAGAAACACATACGGAGGCTCTTTCCTCTACCACCTGGACGAAGGAGAGCCGCTGGTGGCACTGGGCTTAGTCGTAAGTAAGAGTGATCTCAGGAAATGGATGGTCCTCTAACACACACTTTTCCCCCCCCTGAACCGAGATATTTTTACAGAAATGAAATGTTTCATACAGTTATGAAACATCTATAGCTGCGTTCCATTCTGAAGTGTGTATTTCACAGTGTGCTCCCTAATTCCTGCTCCGTTTGCAGGGAATGTTGGTGAAAGGAACTTCCCTCGACAAAACTCCACCATTCTCAGAAACACCCTGTGAAGTCACCAGTGAGATTTCATTTCCTCCTTGCGTTACCATGGTTACTGTCGGTGCTGTTGTGGATATTTCACACCACAGACATTAAATACTGAATTTTTATTGAAACAAAACCTGATACCATTATAAAACATGTACAGTGAAACCTCGGATTGCGAGTAACGCGGTTTGCGAATGTCCCCCAAGACGAGCAAAGATTTTTAATACATTTTGACTTGGAATACGAACAAGTCTTGGTTTACGAGTAACGAGTATCATGTATCACACATCATGCGCTTCTTGTTTTGACGCTGAGCGTCACGTGATCACAACTGGGCCAACGTTTTTTTCCCTCTCTCTTGCACTGAGGAATTGTGGGTAATCGTCTACTATAACACTGTGACCACGTGTGTGCGCGTAAAACCCATTTTATTTTGTGTCTGTATGCGTTTGTGAACAGCACGTGTAAAGCAAAAGCAAGTCTCATTAGAGTGGTTAAAAATCCATTTTCTTTCTGTCATCAAGGTTCGACAGAACATGTCGTTGGACACTGTTCCCCACACACACACCCTCCTACTTTCGCCTTCACAGACACACTCTTGCTCTACACAGAAACACTGCTCTGTCGCGATTCTTTTCAAAGGTAAAGTGCAAGTTAATTTGTTTTATTTTTACTTTACAGCAGTGATTCCGTTAGTGTGTCGCTCAATCGAGTGTCAGAGATTTCTTGCTCATTTTTCAGATTAAACAGTGTTTTAGAGAAGGGGGAGATGGGAGCGGCTCCTTACTTTAGCTTCACACACACACACGGGAACACTTATCTGGATTTATTTTTACTTTTCTTTAAAGGAAAAGTTCAGGTTAATTTTTTTTTTTTACTTTATATTTTGTGGTAATTATTTTTATGTATTTATTTTTTGGGCTGTGGAACGAATAATTTGAGTTTCCATTATTTCTTATGCAAAAATTCTATTTGGTTTACGAGTGTTTTGGAATATGAGCTTTTTTACAGCTTATCAAGTTATATAATACTACAGATTTCTTGATTAAATTGAAATAATTGTGGCCTATTAATATGATGTCCTCGATAATAATGATAATAAATATATAAATCTTTTTTTGAGCTCCTTTCTTAAAAAATTTTTTAATGCTACATTGAGACGCAATGACTGATGGGAAATTTTTCATTCCCTTTTCCGGTGAAGTGAAGACCTGTTGATCAGTTGTTCGCTACACTGTTCGCAGTCCCCTTCAACCTGAACATTTTCGCTCCCTGCGGTTTAAAATCACACTTGGTTACATGTCTGAACAGATACTTCAAGCCGATCGGGACATGCCTTTAGTTTGGCCAGGGAATATGAGGGTTGGATAACTGATTTATTTATTAATTCATCCATGCATCACCCCTCCATCAAACCTGAGTGAGCTAGAGCCATGATCGGACTGCCTGCTTCACTTACGAAACGCTGGCCTCCCAGGAACTCCTTTAATGACCCAAACATGTGGAAATGGTTTGAAGCGAAGTCAGGACTGTATGGGAGACGTGGCAATAACTCCCAGCCAAGTCGTGTCAATCTTGAACACTTGTACTGATAAATATCCTCCTTCCTCAGAGTACGTTCATGGATGTGTTCATTTGTGTTCTTGTGCAGGTTGGTTTGGACTACACTAACCCTTACCTGAGTCCGTTCAGAGAGTTCCAGCGCTGGAAGCATCACCCGTCCATAGCTCCCACTCTAGAGGGAGGAAACAGAATCGCTTATGGAGCCAGAGCTTTGAACGAAGGAGGATTTCAGGTACCGGGTCTCAGGAGTAACAGCACTTCACTGTATTTAATGCTTGATTTAACACGAGCGTTGGGTCTCTCTTCACAGTCTGTACCCAAGCTGACGTTCCCCGGCGGCGTTCTGATCGGCTGCAGCCCGGGCTTCATGAACGTCCCCAAGATCAAAGGAACGCACACGGCCATGAAGAGCGGCATGCTGGCGGCGGAGGCCATCTTTAGCAAACTGACAGATGAGAACCTGAAGTCTGAGACGGCAGGCATGTACAGTGCAGCTAATCAGATTTAAATCATTAAGCTAAAGACACCAAGTAGAATTTAATTTCGCCACTGTTTCCTTGTTATATAGGTATACATGTTCCTGAGTATGAGGACGATTTGAGGAAATCCTGGGTCTGGAAGGAGCTGTATTCCGTGAGGAACATCCGGCCATCGTTCCATAATTACTTCGGCTTATATGGAGGGATGCTGTATACTGGGATCTTTTACTGGATACTGAGAGGAAAAGAGCCGTGGACACTTAAACACTGTGGTGAGGAAACGACACGCAAATGTCTTTATATAACTTGGTATAATAACTTGGTCTTGCTAAATATTTTAATACATTTTAACTCGATAAACGAGCAAGGTCTGTAACAGAAAATTCCTCATTTATTTTATCTGCAGGAGTGGACTCCGCCCAGTTGAAGCCAGCGAAAGACTGCACGCCCATCGAGTACCCGAAGCCTGATGGGAAAATCAGCTTCGATCTCCTGTCGTCGGTGGCGCTCAGCGGGACGAATCATGAGCACGACCAGCCTCCTCACCTCACTCTGAAGGACGACGGTGTTCCTGTAGCACAGAATCTCACCGTATACGACGGTCCGGAGCAGAGGTTTTGTCCTGCAGGTGTGTACGTTGTGCAGTGGTAAAGCACTCGTCCTATCGTCCGGAGTTCGATTCCCGGGTGATGCTGTAATCTCTCGCAGCCAATCAGGGGCATCTGTGAGCTCACGCAAGCGGAAGGAGCGGATAGCGCTGTCCTCAGAGTGTGTTACTCCGCCCCCAACGACACGTGAGTGAGCAGTTCGAAAAGATGCGGCTGGCTGACGCCACGTGGTTTGGAGGAAACATGTGATAGTCTTCGGCCCTCCGGACTGAGTGGTAGTAGTAGCCTTAATGTGGGAGCCCCCTAGTGACGGGGGAAATTACACACGACCAAATTAGGGAGAAAAATAAAAATAAATCTTTATTATTACTATTATTTGTACACTTAGATTAATCCACAGCTGTGCCGAAAGGTTGTGAAGCTGGGCACGCTGCTTAAGGAGTAAGCAAAGAAAATATCATTTAAATGTGTCGAACCTTAGCCTTTTTTTCCTTTCAGGATGGTTAATCTTACCTAAGGCTCCTTTAAGATCACATCACGTTGGTCAGAAGCTTATCCTAGGTATACAACGTTATCTGTAGTAGCAGCTCATTCAATAAGGGGATTTTACTTTCCGAACTTACATAATGGATTTGTGTGCGCTAAGGCATCAAACAGCATTTGCTTAAGGAAATGGTCCGATCTGATAAGATAGCGATCCTGTGCTTAAGGCATCGGATTGGTGCACGGTCTTGGACTTTTAATCTAATCAGGCTTTATCCCTCCCAGGTGTGTACGAGTTCGTTCCTCTGGAGTCAGGTGACGGCATGAGGCTACAGATCAACGCGCAGAACTGTGTCCACTGTAAAACGTGTGATATTAAAGATCCCAGCCAGAACATCAACTGGGTCGTTCCCGAGGGCAGCGGAGGTCCTGCCTACAACGGCATGTGATCGTGTGTGTGTGTGTGTTAGGGTACATTTCTTGAGGTTTTGAATGTTTGTGTGACTCCAGATCAGGTTATTTCCATCATGTGAACGAATGTGTATAATTATCTTTCGTGACTTAAGTGGCATTAATTATTTTATGTTTCTGGTTTGAAAGCTTACTGAAACAGTAAGACTTTTTTTCTATAAAAAGGTTAACCTAGTGAGGTTTGTCTGTAAAGGCACACATGCAAATATGGACCCGAGCTCATATGTTAGGTATTAGCATATAAGCTAACAGCAGGGCCGCCGTGGCACTGTACATTATATGAAGTCAAGCTGATGGTAGAATAAATGGATTTTACCAAATCTCAAGAATCTGTTTCACTCTCTCTTCTTAAAACATCAATACATTTATTGTGAGATTGCGTTTGTCACAGTGAACTAATCATGATCTTACAGAGAGTCGTTTGCTTTTGGATTTAAATCTGTGCAATGAATAAACAGCAAGTTAAAGACAAATAAATATAAAGGCGAACAACCCAACCGAGGCGGGTCTTGTACGTGAGCCTGCTTTCTGAGTAAATCAATTTTAAACAGTAGTCTATTATGCAACCACACGTTAATGTTCACACATATTCAAGTATTGTATGTTATCTACAGTATAATGGATCCTATTCTCTTATTACGTCCTCCTGTAAACTGCATATCCTTATCAGGGTCATAATTCCTGGCTCTAATGTTTCCGTATTTACTCCTACAACTACGTTACTGACTGTTCAGCAAAGAGATGTGACACGTCGCCGGTGTATCCGTTACGCAAACATTTTGGAGTAAATCTTCTTTTCCCTTTCCTTTTCCTCCTTCACTTTCTGGTTGACCCTCAGCATTTCATTTGCAATAGCTGTAAAGGAAAGAAGAAGAAAAAAAAAAAGGTGACGTGTTAGGTATTTTGACTAGCCCAAGCAAAAAATTACTTTACATAGTGAGGACTATTAAATGCACTGTAATATTGTAGTGTTAGTTACTGAACCGTTTACTTAAATCAATTTCCATAGCGTCCGTCTCGAGCACTCAAGGGAGCAGACGTGTGAATAGTCACGAAGAGTGCATTTAATCCCTTATAGCTTGGACACGTTCTCACAAAAATATAATGCATGTTGGTTGTTGTGAACCACGTTTATCGGGTCGTCAGTCACTTCACAAGCGCGGATCTCACTGGCTCTCTTATGAGAACGAACGCGATCGCATGACCCATGTGCTTGGCAGATAATTTCACCGTATGCAGTGCATATGACTGAGCCCTCTGGTGGTTAACGAGTGCAGTTAAACATGCAAAATGCTAGTATTACACATTGCCATTCCGTATATGAAGCCACATTTTTGTTTTGCACCTACCGTTACGCACCTACTTTCATTAATTTCAAACATGTCCACTGTATAAAACATACAAGATATGTTAGTGAATAATTGCATTATGATTGTAAATCTTATTTACAATCTGGATAAATTATTTAACATTCATTTGCTCTATAACGAAAATAATCGTGATATTCTAATTAGATTTGTTTTAATGGAGGTTTTTAATCTATAACACATGTTGACCTGAAAGATTTGGAAAGTAGCATCATATCACATCACACTTTAGAAACATGACTAAAAAGTGAATGCTAGATGTTAAATACTAGAATATAAATATTTTTAACATGTATTATTTAAAATAAAAAATATCAAATTGTAAAATTGTATAAAAACTTAAACAAGTATTAAAAAATTTATATAAATCTTTACTTGTGACAGTCCTAATGGAAATTATTGATTTTCCATAATAAATGGCAATAATGTTTTTAAACTGCAAAGTTAATACATGCCAAAAAAGTAAATAAATAAAACTGTATATGATGTGATAAATTCATGATTTCTGAGCAAGCCGAATCAAAATCTAATTAAGACTTCCCCATAGATTTTCAGCTTTATACAGTTTTAACACAAGTAAATAATGAAAGACTGTGGAGGAGTGTAAAGGGGGCTGATGATGGAAGCTCAGAATGACCTGAGATGAGACGAACGCTAAAGGAAACCCTGTGGATGAGAATCGAACTGGAATGGCACAGAGCTGGAATTGTTCTTTACCCAACAGAGAATTGAGCCCTGCTCATCTGCTCCATCTTACCTTTGTCTTCTGGTGCAACCGCCTGTGCTTTCTTCAGATCGATCTGTAATTTGATAAAAGGAGGGGGGGAAATGAATGCTCCAGCAAGAATTACAGGTCATGCCGAAGCACCAGACTTAAATAACAGGGAAACGCAAAGCTCTTCTTCAGATTATAACCATTATAGAGACTCCTATAAATTCTTTTTACAGGGGTAACAATATGAGCTTTGTTAGATAGCCAAGTATAATCTGAACCTTTTCAGCCAGCTAACCAGAAATTCCTAAGAAATGTTAGCTCTGCTAGCTAGCCAAATAGAGTTTTAAAACTTTTAGCCATTTAGGTAGACTTTTACAAAATCCTGAGGAAAAAATAATTAGCTTTGGTATCGATCAACGTAGGATTTAAACCATTTTAGCTATAAATTCATTAAGTATTAGCTTCATTAGCTACCTAATTATTAGTATAATTTCAACTTATTTTAGCCAGTTAACCAGAGTCTCCTAAGAAATCTTGAGACAAACATATTAGAAAATATATAAGCTTTGGTAGCTAGATAAGTATAATTTTAACAATTTTAGCAAGAGATTCCTAAAAATTCCTGAGGTAAAAATATTAGCTTTATTAGCGAGCTAATTATAATTTAACATTTTTAAGCCAGTTCCTAAAAAATTCTGAGAAAGAAAAAAAAAAACATTAGCTCTGCTAGCTAGCCAAGTAAAGTTTAAATATTTTAGCCAGGTAGGTGGAGATTCTTAAAAATTCTGAGGAAAAATTATTAGCTTTGGTAGCTAGCGAAGTAGAATTTTAACTTTTAGCCAGTTAACCCAGAGATTC
>JAQMYK010000002.1:5445383-5455855 GCA_030014345.1 Clarias buthupogon
CTGACAGCACCGGCCCCAAAATGTGCGTCGGCCCACCGGGCATTGCCCGGTATGCCCTATGGCCAGTCCAGGCCTGGTAGTAGATACTAGATAGTAGTATGTTTAGAATTGCAATAAAAAAATTTAATATTGAATTGGGATACTTATGAAATAATGATCTCAATATAAATTGAATCGGCACCTACTGTAGGTCTTACGATAATAATATCGTATTGGGTGATCACTGGTGATTCCCATTCCAATACGATATTATGAGGAGGTATCAGAAAGTTTTGAGATTAGCGTCAGACACCTTAAAACCAGTAGAATTTGCTATTGACGGTCTGGCCCCTGAGGAATTTTCGATGCACAATACTGCAAATGTTGAAAAAGCCTATGAGCATGCACTCGGTCGAGCTGCAGGTCTGCCTCACCAATTTTGTTCGTGAAGATGATGGGCTTTTCCACTGTGATGACTGTTGGACGTATCATGGTCATACCCGTATACCCAAGTTTCGTCTGCTGTAATGATCCTCGACATAAAGGACGGGTCATCCGTGGCACGCTGATTGAGTTCTTGTCGGACTTCGATGTGATGTTCCTACTGCAGCCTGGGGAAGAACTTGGGAGCTACACGGCACATGTTCAAATCACATGTGAGGATTGCCTGGACTGTTCCGTATACCACACTGACAACAGCAGCAAAGTTGTGGATTGTTCTCCGACCCTCATCTTGCACAAATTGCGGAATGGTTTTGATATTTTCAGAGGTTGAGCTCATTGAAGGTCTCCCTGATCTCTCTTCCTCTTCCAGCGATGATGTTCTGTTCTTAAAGCGTGCATGCCACTCAAAACATCTTGAACAACTCGTTATAGCATCGCCGCAAAAAATTGCCCAATCATGTCAAACAACTCTGTGGCAGATTTGCAGAGTTTCATGCAGAATTTCGCATTCACTCTTTGTTCTAACTTGCTGTCCATGAAATGGCAGACGTGGTAATGCATTTGGTCAGAATAACACCAATTGCACAGCTCCTGATGCACACAGGCAGTGTCTTTTGGCACACTGACTTATGAATATTCTGGGACTCAGTGTGCAGCCTTGTGCTGCCATCTGTTGGAGTGTTACGAAAGCAGTCTTGAAACGTTTTGAAACCACCTCTTATCACTAAGTGCAGATTTGATTAATATTGTGATTCTATAAGTATCATGATTTTATAACCAATTCAGTGTTATTTTTATATGCCAGCATGTGAATAGTGATATTTTTGTATCACATTAATAAGAAGCCACCAAGTCATTGGTGAACTGGTGTGTGTATACGATTGTGAAAAGATTGTCTACTCTAATTAATGAATATGTACAAATTAATAATAATTAATTATGCCTTTATTGCAGCAAGTGTGGGATCTGAATTATGGTAACTTATAGTCTAGACATAAAATGTGCTTAGCCAAGGTGCCTGGGCTTTTTAAAATTTTTATTTGTCATATGGATCTTTTGGTCTTATTATGATACGTGATCCTGCCACTTCCTGTTTTATATGTAATCTTGTTGGGTCCTTTGCTCAGTGAGCCCTGATTTAATGCACTATAGTAATATGTCGCATCTTTGTATATAGAGTTTTATCTGCCTGGCTTTTAAAGAGCACTGAACACTACTTTAGGTCAGCGTGGTATTCGTTAATGAACGCGCTGAGATTTCAGCATGGCTGCTATTTCCAGCGATTACGCGATATCCTGCGTCCGCTCTCCCTGACTGATGGAGTGATTCTGCTGCGCTCAGGCTTGGCCAGAATTCAGCAGTCTCGCCATTTCAGCCTGCGCCTCGACTCGGATTGTCGGAAGGCTTTGAATGCCATGGCGAGCCCTAATTCGTTGCATGTATTTGAAAGGTGCTCTCCAGATGCATGATGTAATCATGTAGTTGGGACCTTGCTAATGTGTTAGGTCTAATATGGAAGGACTACTGGAGCTCCAGACTGATGGAGCTGACAGCCTCCTTACTGCAGTGCAGAGTGTTTTATTTAGCTGGCATCTCTGCAACACACGTCGGTGATGATTGGTGGGGATTCAAGTATTTTGCATGCGCTAATCTTGCAGGGGAAACAGGCTGTTCTGGGAAATGGCAGGAGGCTATGGAAAGCTTTCTGGGATGTCTTTGAAAGCTTTAAGGGGCTTTGGAGGAAGGCAGATGTGTTGGATCCTGTCCAGAAAGAGCAAACAGAGACTGAATGTCTTGTTTGACCTGGAGGTCATAGAAATGCTGGCATCGCATTTGCGTTCAAAATATATCAGCTGGCGTTGTGGCATGTCCTTGGCATGTGAGGTTAGAAGTTCTGGATTGTAGTGATGCAAGGGTGATGGGTTTGTTCTTCTGAATGCATGGCATCTTTGAAGGAAAGGGAAATGCACAGGAAAGTCCTAAATGGCAGGGAAATGCGCAGGGTTTTTATTGTTGAAATTTGCTTTCTGATCCTATTTCCTTCGATGTTGATCATTAGGGTTTTTCTTTTCTTTTCTTTTCTTTTCTTTTCTTTTCTTTTCTTTTCTTTTCTTTAATCAGCTGATGGATCATTTCCAGTCACCCTGCTATGGTAATTGGCCTAAATTTTTCTGTCATCAGACAAACTAAACTGCTTCGGTATTGTTTGTGAAAACCTACTCCGCAGGCACTCATTCGATCGTTTATATTTATCTTAACATGCCGGTTCTGGAGATTCCTTGATAGTCGTAGCGTTTCCAGTAAGCTAGCGAGTTTCATTATCGCTCGCGAGCGCGTGCGCTTGTCCGTAGCCCTCGGCCTCCAAGTCCGCATGTAAGTGGAGTCACATGCTGTTTTTGTGTCGAGTGTCGAATGTTGAATGTGCAGCCAGTGCCCTGAATGAAGTGGTTTTACACTTTACACACTGACTCGCACTGACTCATCTCACACACAATGAAGTAATCTGACCTTTAAAGAGAACTAAAGCTCTTCCTTTTCTTGTCAGAAATCATGCTTTTCGTTCCTAATTCTTTTCTTTTATAGACCCGTACAGCGTTCTGACCCTTCACCGGGACCCTTGTGCTGCTTATTTTGACTTCTTATTTTCATGAGGTTTAAAAAACATGCCTGTGTGCGAATATTTGCGGTCGGTAGGAACGCTCGTGAGGAACATCTGAAACACGTTACGGAAATAGTTAGAATTTGTTTAAGAGTTACGGCGCTGTCATTATTCAGGAGTATGTATGGAATGCATTATGTTACTGGATTTTTGTAACTGTTGCAGTAGAGCAATTTGAGGTTCACGCTCTGTTAAGCATAACCACAGTCAACAGTAAAACTCACTCCATCAGCTTTTTAAAGTTTTATTCGGAAGGTTATTAAAATGTTAACATTCCAAGCATTTTAACACGTTAACATTTTCTATATGTTGCTTTTTTTTCTTTTTCTTTTTCTCTCAGCCCTGCTTATTTCTGTTCAATTCTTTAGACATTGCATTAAACCATTGGTAGGTAATATAAACCCTCGTCTCTAACACTAAACCCTAACTCTGTATGAGGATATTTTAAAATGGCTTTCCTGGGCAAATCATGCTAGGGGTGTTCAAGTCAAACCGGGACTTTTGACTGCGCAGAATAACAAAAAATATTTAAGCGTAAAAACTGACTTTATTTCTGTATATAATCTCTTGCTACACTATTGCACTTATCCCAGCGTTTCACAAGTGCTTGACCCAAATCCATGATCAGACTGCTTCACGTCTGAAACGCTGACCTCCCAGGAAGTCCTTTAACAGCCCAAACTTGACTTGGAGCGAGGTCAGGACTGTTCTGTCTGTAACCCTAACCCTAACCCGGACTTACAGACAGAACAATTTTGCGCTTTTTACGAATGATTTATTATTTGTTTGGGTAAAAAAATTACTATTAATTGCCCTTTAAAAAAAATAAAATAAATAATTTTCATACCAGTAGTGTATTAAATCGGATATTCAAGAATCTGATATTTTTCTTATGACTATGTAGAAAATATCTTTCTAAAGTGGGACGACATAATTACAACCTAGAGTCATTAGAATTTTTGGAATTTGTTTTGTCCAAACCTGAAATGTACAGCAAAAAAAACAAAAACAAAACACTGACGTGTCTGTAAAAAATTGTCTGTGATCAGTTGAAAGAACCCCCTACGTAACATTTAGAGCTGTGCAATTTGATCAGTTATAGAAATGTATTTAATCTTCTGTTGCTTTATTTTATCTGCTGTTCAATTGATGGGGTTTTACTCTGAATCGATTTACACTTTATAAATGATTTAGTAGAACTTTTTAGAACTAGTGGAACATTTGATGAAAAGTTGATGAATTTCTTAAAAATATTTCACAGCTTTTTTAAAAAAACAAAAAATATATTTACCTCAGCTATTTACCTCAGTTACCACAAGCCAGCTAGCTAAAATGCTGAGGTGGCTAACCTTGTAGTTGGCTAATTTATATGCTAACATTACTTGCCTTTTGATTGAACTCCATCATTCATACCCTACCTTTTTATTTTTTTATTTTTTTTAAACTTACCACTGTTTCTTGTGGCAAGTTAAACTACAATGTGCCCATTTTGCCGGTTTGCTAAAGTGATGACAGCAGACGTTTAGCGGTTCAACAATTGTAATGCAGCTGACACTCAAATCGGCCATGGCCCTAATTATGCATAATTTAATGGTTTAATGTCATATTAACTGATGAGTTTTATAACAGTTTACCCCAATAAATCTTCATGAGTAGGAATTGCTTCATGAAGCCCAAAACCGTTTTTTTCTTTTTTTTTGGGATACCTGGCTGCAAACATGATTATTCCTCATGTAAAGCTGGACATTTTAACATGTTTACTTCTTGCTTCTTGACTTGTGGAGTTTATGGTGCCGGTTGGTGCATTACCAATGTGGAGCAGAAAAGAAAAAGATTATGACTTTGCACGAGAAATGACATTAACTTTATGCAGCATTTTAATATTTATTTAATACACTATATGGACAGAAGTCTTTTGCCAAATCTGCAGTGACATTGTATCCAAATGCATATACTTCAATACCCTTTTACAGCTATACAGTAACAGCTTCCACTCTTCTTGGAAGGCTCTCCACAAGATTTTCTATGGGAATTTGTGCTCATTCATTCTGTAAAGCATTTATGAGGTCAGGCACTGATGTAGTGTATGTGTGTGTGCCCTGCGATGGATTGGCACCCTGTCCAGGTTGTACCCCGCCTCCTGGAATAGGCTCCCGTCCCCCGCGACCCTGAATACAGGTTAAAGCGGTGTAGAAGATGAGTGAGTGAGGCACTGATGTTGGACGAGAAGGCCTGGCTCGCAATCTTTGTTCCAGTTCATCCCAAAGTTGCTTGATAGGGTTGAGGTCAGGGCTCTATGTTAGGGCCACTCAAGTTCTTTCACACTGAACTCATCAAATCATGTCTGTACAGTCCTTGCTTTGTGCACTGGGGCACAGTCATGTTGGAATAGAAAAGGGCCTTCTCCAAACTGTTTTGACAATTTGGACCCATTGTTCATGATGTCTTGGTTTACTGAAGCATTAAGATTGCCCTTTACTGATATAAGATAAGGGGCCCGATTGAAACATCTGAATTCAAGAATTAACAGGCCAAATTCAAATTATGCAGCATATAGTGCATTTTAATGGTTTTAATACCTATAATACCTGTAAACCTGTAAGAATTATTGCTGCTGGGAAATGTTGTGTTTAAAAAGTTCAGCGAAGTGACCCATCTTGTGGATTGTAGGACAAAATATTGATTTCCTAGCACACACCTAAAGCCTTTTTGTGTGCTCATGTCTGCTAAAGATCAAGCACACTCCATATCTAGTGCTTTATCATAAAGATCAAATATTAAATTAGAATGAGGAATATCTCATGTGAGGACCATGCGTACATCATGAACATGGGTCTCGTCTCCGAGAGCTTTACAGAGTCACAGTCCTAATCGCTACACGCGTCCTCCGCAATCATTAATTAACACTCACTCTGTGTTTGGATTTTTTTTCGCAGGGCTCATTTCGAAAACTGGGTTATCGCAGCAATAAAATTGGACACGGTTCTGCTTCTCCTAGTGTAGTGTGTGTTTTGCAACCTTGAGAAACGTGCTCCTTTCATGCACATTTAATTATTAAGACTACATGTCCTTGTGAACGAGTCGCTAATTTCCTCCGTACTTTAATCTCTACACAATCTCTTCTCTTTTTGTCCAAACTAAATAAAATCCACCCTGTTTAGAAGAGCGTACCTGGTTAGGTTACTTTGACTATTGAAATTTATTCAAAGAATTGTTATTCTAGCGGCCAGAGCAGGGCGGGAAAGGAAGCTGATTTGACTGCGGTCGGCTAATAACTGTTCTGCTGTTGAGTGTTTTTTTTTTTTTTTTTTTTTCTCTCTCTCTTTCTGTAAACAACCGCTTGTGTGTTGGCGCCAGAATTTGATGAGACGAGACAATTAGATGATCTTGATATTTAAAATTACCAGAGGACAGTTCGAATCTTAGTTATCACTTTCAGAAAAGGGTGGGGAATCATAGAACATGAATCATGCATATTTATCAGTGTTTGTAATCTCTAATGTACTTTTCCTTTCCATACTTTGGTGCGTCAGGTCTTATTTGTTTTGTTGCTTGAGAGGCTCTGCTTGAGCTTGAGAGGTTCTGCTTAAGTTCTGCGGGAAAACGTTTTTTTTCCGCATGCTTGTGTAAGGGCGTAACATGACGGGGCTTTGTCATTACACAATATGAATTAGCTCGTTCTAAGCGAAGACAACAGACCATACTAATTCACAGAAATGCACCAAAGTGCAACTTATCCTGGAGTGCAGTTGACTTGCATCTTGTTTAATGTGCATTGATTGTTTTCATCATGCGTGTGTATTAGCGTAACTCAGACAGCTAAGAGAAACTGACACCATGCCATTTGGCAAACGGCCACTTAGCAAACGAACTGCCAAGTCGTCAGCCCATAAAACGTTTGCAGGTTGTAATATTTATGGCATCTTATCCAGGTTGTATTCCTGGTTTGCTCTCAGGGTTACTCAGATGTTCTCTGGATCCAGAATGACCCTGCAAGGGTAAAACGCTTAGTGATGATCAATTAAGTTGTGTTTCTGGCTATTTAACAGTTGAGTGGTAGATTAGATTTAAATGCATTATTCACAATATCCTTGGTGTTCTAAACATCTACTACTATTACTTAGTTTTTGCATATAGAAAACAATATGGTGTCCAGTTTATTAATGAAAACGATTCCTCGTCCTCCAAAAAACTGGAGTATTTCCCGTGCCATCACGACCATGTTTCTTCCACAAAGGTTTAGCACCATCCTTCCAGGTTTTGATAACGTGTTCAAGTTTTCTTACCTCAGTTCCTGTAATTTCAAATCTTCCACTAAAGTGAGAAAAAAAACAAAAAAAACTACAGACTACTAGCTGTCAATACAACATAGACTAGGGATGTGAATAAGCCAGCCTAAACAGGCTGAGACAGAGTAACAATGATATTTGAATATTAGACGCGAGAAAGTTTTAGCGCCTTGGTGCAAAAAAAACAATGGCGAATTCTCTTGCACATACAAGAGTGCTAAGCACCGTGCTAAGTTTAAAATCTGGTCATTTCACTGAAGTAGGAGTGTACTGTATCTTTAGTTGTTTGTCAGTCGGCTGCTCCTGCCAAGGAGTCACGTACAAAAACTTGGCACAGGTTTTACGCCGGATGCCCTTCCTGACGCAGCCCTCCCGTTTTATCCAGGATGGGAACCGGCTCTGCGTCCAGTGGCTGGGGTTTGGACATTGGGTGGAAATCGAACCCAGGCCTTCTGCATGGCAGATGGGGAACCTACCACTGAGCCACAAATATCCTTAATTATAATAAATACATAGATGCAGATATTAATGTTTAAATTAATTTACAACTTTTACTTTCATGCGAGTGTGAGCTGTTCGATATGGCACTCGAAGCTCAAGGGTCAAACAAAAAACACACTTTCGCTCATCGAGAGTGACTGCTTTGATGCATTGATTCATTTATTCATCTTTCACACTTGACTGGTTGGGATCATGGCGACTTACCTAAAAAAAGAAAAAAGAGAAGCCTTCAATTTTTTTTTATATTGATCTATGATATATGAAATATTTCAGGTACAAAGAAATGCCAGAATGAAAGCTTTTCAATATGTCGCTATTAATCAATTAATTAATTAGTAATTAATTAAATAAGAAGTAGTGCATATTTGAAAGAAACGCAGGAACCTTTATTTACTGTCATTGCACAACGAAATTGATTAAATATAGTAACGCATGCTAAATATAGCCTCGTCCCTCGCTGGCGAATTTGTACACAACATTCCGGTTTCTGCTTCTCGTACACCCGTGCCTCATGCTGCAGCTGCCTGCTGAACAAAGACCCCAGAACTCTTGCATTCTTTCACTGTCGTTCCTGAAATGTCAGGGCCAGTGAAATGTAAATCACCCTGAATTCATCTTTCCGAAATCCAACGGACGTGCCAGAGACATTCTTTGTGGTGGGGAAAAAAAGGCAGGGTGGGGGGGCGGAGATCCATCCCGGTGGGCTCCTTGATGCTTCCTGGAAACTAAGAGCCCTCGTAGTACTGACCTTTATCCTAAACTAAAGCCAGCTTTCTGACGGAAAATCCAAAACACTGATATTTTAAGTCGAACTGGCCTCGGATCCACGTGGCTGCTTCTTATTGCAGTAATCCTTCCTGTGCCTGGAGCTATTTGAGTGGGACGACTGCGGCTGAGAGCATGAGCTGATTACAAACCTGATTAAGACGACTTGTTCTCTGAGACTTTGTTTACGGAGACGTTGGTACAGTATGTAGGCCGCGTTATACCAGCCACAGCCACTGCTCTTTGTTTCCTACAGCAGCCTTATCAGGACTGTATAGGTTGTCCATATAGAAGATGAGGCTAATATCTGGACAGTTGATTAGTATAAGGAGGAGACATGGAGGACATATGATATAAATATTATTATTAAAAACATCCTACGTGTTGCTTAGTTCAGTGTTTTGTTTGCTGGGAATCTAACTAGTTGCTAGCTAGTTGTTGTTGACTAACTTCATGGTGACCTCATTAGCTAGTTAGGTGACTACTAAGTAATTTCTAATTTAGAATGTAATGTTGTTGTTTTTGATAAAAAGTCAGTCAGTTCGCCATGTTCTGATTAATTTTATGTTCTGATTAATTTTATGTTCTGATTTCTCAGTTGATAGAAATTTAAATAAAAAAATGTAAAGCTTTAAAAAGTTTGAGTTATTAAATGTAGCCTTATATCCTTTATAAAATTAGTTTTCTCACTTAAAAACATGAGTTTAATGTTTACCTTTCAAATTAAATGAAACGAAAAGGTACAGTTTCATTATTCTTATTTCTAAACGATCTTCGCAAATAATTCACACTGGACGAAATTTTTTAAATAGTTCAGACTGCACCACCTGTAGGACTATAAAGAAACGGCGACGCCTTACCGCCTCATTGCCTCCAAGGTCTTAAAGTGCGTCTTCTAACACAAGCAGGCGGGGCTTCTGACGCACAAGATTTCTGACTGATTTGTGCTCGTGGTGTTTTGAGTCGGGTGTAATAAGTGGGTTTGAGACTAATTCGCTCCCAGGTTTGAATTTGGAGAAAAAGCAGATCAGAGGCTTTTTAGATACGTGTTTGATAATGTAATGCCATAGAAATGTATTTCTGTTGCACCACTTGGAAGCTTCTGCACTCAGTACAGAATCATTTCTATCTGAGGCTGATCAGCTGATCACCGGCTCACGGTCAATCAAACTGAAAACCAGACAATTCTGCTCACTGGCTAATCGAGTGGTTCATCACTATTATAAATGCAAAAATAGTTTTTAAAAATTTGATTTTGGAGTCAGTGTGAGGATACATGAATCACCACACAAAAGAAGTTTGTGTTGGACTACTTTGCATATTTCTGGAAAATTCGTACTCTTTCACTTTTGCATGATAATTAGTCCAACTGATTTCACAAACGTTTTGTGAAATCACGAACGAATGTGTCTTCTTTTTAACATTCTTTATCTGTGCAGCTGTATAAACAGTTTAATCAAACTTATGTTGATTCTTTTAGTTTTATTGAATCGATGGGTCAGTTTTCAATTTCCAAATCAATTATTGAGATAAAGAAAATGGATGCACATGATTTATTGGCTGTTCGACGATAAATTAGTACCTCGTTAACTGCCATTGTTATTCATCAGATAAGTTGCCGATGCGTTTTTGTTGCAGATCAAATGTGAACACATTGAATTCTAGTTTACCATAGCACGCATAGTTGACTGTAACAACTTCAAGAACAAGAACGTCTTATGTATGAAATACGCAATAGCTGTAACCAAACAAAAAATTTAGGGATGTCCCGATACCGGTATCGGGTATCGGCCTCGATACCACATTTTCTAAAGTACTCGTACTCGTTAAAAGTC
>JAQMYK010000002.1:5472286-5510068 GCA_030014345.1 Clarias buthupogon
ATGTGTGTGTGTGTGTGTGTGTGTGTGTGTGTGTGTGTGTGTGTGTGTGTGTATATATATATATATATATATATATAGAGCTTCATGCTAACATAGTTCACTCAAAAAGCAAAACACAGATTTTAATGCAGTTTTAACTATTTGTAAATGTTAAAATAGTTTTTTACTTTTTTTTTAAATCTGCGTCACTTGTGCTTCTACTTTTGCAGTCTGTGTTTAGGATCGGTACTTGACACGTAACAGATTGTGCACGATAAGGTTAATCCTGTATTCTTTCATGCAGGGAAACTGCAGGAAAGATGGTCACGTGATTTGCCTTGATGCTGACAAAGTGGAGCATCTCTGTCAATTATTT
Source organism: Clarias buthupogon (assembly GCA_030014345.1). Taxonomy (NCBI): domain Eukaryota; kingdom Metazoa; phylum Chordata; class Actinopteri; order Siluriformes; family Clariidae; genus Clarias; species Clarias buthupogon. The sequence continues at coordinate 5,472,642 of JAQMYK010000002.1, forward strand.
ACACCCGTTAAAGGCATGAATAATGCAGCTTCTGGCAGCACTCAGGCTTCTGTGCAGCGCCGTGTGAAAAGCGACGCCCGGCTGTTAGGTGTTGCCAATCTCACCGATCCTCCACCAGTGATCCTTGTCTGCTGTGTAATCACTAACTAACTGTAACTGGCATCATTAGTTGTGGAAGCTTCGTAAACTAACAACATATGCCAGTTCAGAAATCCTTTGCTTGCACCAGATGCCTGATTGGGTGCCTCTGTCTCGGCTCTAATTAAAAGACGAAGAGACAGTGGAGCCCGGATGAGTTTTGCTCTGTTTTAATTAACAGGTTCTTTTTTCATCAGCACATGTATCAGGAGGTTTGGGTGTGTGGTGCTGTGGGGGGAGAAAAGAAAGATAGAAAATCCTCCTCTAGCAGAATAACTCGAGCTTTTCTAATTTGAAGCAAAAAGCTGCTGTGTTTTGGTCTCCCTGCTGATTAACTTCTGCCGAGAGACTGACGAGGCCAGCAGGTTCACAACACTCCCTTGTGAATTAAATGGTATATGACGGGGAGGACGAGAACGTGTGTGTGTGTTGGTGGGTGTGCACAAATAGTCTAAAACATGCTTCATAAGTTCTTTCTACGTCCTACATAGTTCTTTTGGAGATGAATTCTTAAGGCAGAATTTGATATTGAAAAACGTATTGTCCTGTGGGAAATAATGTAAATGCAGATAATCCGTTCCAGCCACCCAAAAATATTACCAATATTACCAATTTCAACACTATAATCATATTTTTTGCACATAACAATCCAAACAGTTAGAAAAACCATGTAAATGAAGTAAAATATGAAATAAATAGACATTAAACCTAACTTTAAAAACCTTAATTTATGATTTCTCTTGGCACCAGCTGATTTAAAAACGAAACTGAAAGTGACTCCCTTAACAGGTCGGTTTGGTCGCTCATGTCCCGAAAATGATTCGTTTTCAAGAAGAATCATTCGTTTGCAAGAAGGCAAATTTCTTGCAAAATTTCAGTTCTTCAGGTGAAGAGTATAAATATTACTTTAATGTAAATTCTATTTTAGTGTCATTTTATTTTCTGCTCACTGGCCGTCATATTAAGCATTTTACTGCGAATAGTTGTGATTTTTGATGACTTGAATTTTTACTGAGTTGAATTGTTTATTGAATTGTTTATTGTTTTTTGTCTTATACTATAATAATAATAATAATAATAATAATACTATTTTTGTTTGATTTGGTTATGGAACTCTTTCCCGTCAATCTCGGCTCTATTAAAGCCAAACCGAAAACTTTCATCTTTTCTCAGCCTTCATTTAATTTTTATTAATTTTTTTTTTGCTCATGGTGATATTTGGCGTAAATAAGCATATATTCAGCTTATAATTCATTGCAAAGAATCACAGTAAATCTATACATATTGTCAAATCTGAATGTTTAAACAAAGATTAAAATATTTATTTAGCTACAGCGATTTGTATAACGCGAGGCCTCTTTAAATGAATGCAACTTGCAAATTTTTGCGAAAAGTTTTCTGGAAGCTGTGCTTAGTCACGGGACTAGGGCGCATTATATTATCTGAAAAGAAACACGGTTGAATCAGAGCTGAAAAGAAATACGCAAGTGGACAGTACCACAGGTTGTGTAAAGAATAGAATAACATAGCACTAAACACTTTTTAACTGTAGTAGAATTCACAAATGACAACATGAATGCATAAATGAATACATATGAGTAATTAACACCTCATTGTTGATTATTTTCACATGTTGGCATGCTCCAAAGTGTTTCTTTCCTCTCATATCACAGAAATGTGCAAACAGTAAAAATTTTTTAAAATTAAATATTAACACACCATATTTCAAACAAGCTTGTAGTTATATCCATTATTGTAGAGCGATCATGTTTCCTGTTACGTATCACATCATCTTGACCAATCAGTGTCAAGAACTGGACAGCGTCGTGCTCTAACCGCTGTCTTCTGTGTGCATATGCAGAGTTGCTCAGAATGCTGACATTGCTTTTATACGCACAGACTCCACCTGCAGTTACGTGCCTGACAACGACTAAAAATATCCTAAAGGCGTAGTGTGCAGTGGCTCTCCATCTAGATTCAAGGACAGGCCGATATACAACTTACTCACACCTACAGATGGCCCGCAGGACGCGCTTCTGGATGCCAGAGCAAGCTGGTGACTGGCGTTAAGACTGGCACATGGTGTAACAGTTGTCCAGGCTGTACTAATCGCGCCATACACTTCACATTATTGTGGCTCCGCCCCCGTTTTTCCCACCGTCTGAATTCTGTATGGCTTACAATGAACACTGCCATATCTCTGTGAGTTAATAAGAAAAGCATTTTAGTGCTGTGGGGATAGCGTTCGCACCCTTTCCCGGGTGGATTCCTATTCTCAGCTGACCGGGAGTCTATTTATCAAGCTGACAGATCTCTGGGGTTTAATTAAAAAGTGCTGCCTTGTATTCTCTCTCTTTTTTTTTTTTTTTTTTTTTTTTAAAGTTTGGATCTCTGCTGCGTTCAACAGTGTGAAACGTCTTTTTGTCTGGGAAAAAAAGTGCAACAATTTGGTGATAGTTTAAGCCAAATTTTCTAAAAGAATAAACAGAGTTTAACAACTTCTCCTTAACAACTTCTAATAAATTTAGAGAGAAACCAATTTTTATTGTGCAGTATACTAGTACAAAAAAAGTATTGTGGTACTAAAATTTTGAAAGCGACACAATACAAGCATTTCAATATTATTTGTTCATCAATATGGTCGGACTATAGTAAATATATAATAGGGATCTGTCTGTTTAAGCACGGTGCTGACAGCAGTGACGTATGTGTGAGATAAGTGAGGAAAAAAAACTGACGGAGTTTGTAATATGAGCCACGGGAATCTTTTAAAAGAATAACAGTACAGTAGTAACAAGAGCAATTCGTCAGTTATAACGTGAGCGAAATAGACGTGCACCTGAACATAACAGCACCTCTGCACACACATGTGGTTTTAAAATGTTGTAGAGTTTCGTAGGTTTGATATTGGGACATTCACTTTATATTAAAGATGAATTTTTTTTGTTTGTTTCTTAAGAAATAAAACACAAAATGATCAAACTGTGTATTTTCTTATTTTGGCATAGACGCAAGTACAACTGAATATATTTGTATTTTCTACGGTAAAAACACAGTGAATCTAATACAGATGGGGGTAAAAATCGATTCAGATATGTATGGAGATTCTTTTGTGTGGCAAAACTCAAATAGATTTTTTATTTTTATTTTTTTTTATATCTTTTTAAACAGTTTTGCAATTTCCATTTATTGAAAACTTTCCAATAAGAATTTTTCTTATTTTTAGATTTTTTAGATCAGCGGCCATAAGCATTTCATTTCGTATCATACTGTGTATGACTGTCTATGTCACAAATGAAATTAGAATAAAATTTTTTTAGAACACAGATAAAATAAGATACAGAATATGTTTTTTTTTTTTTTTTCATTGCACATGTATTTTATTAATGATTATTAATGATTCACACTTTTAAGTGAGTGATCACACTTATATACTTATTGTACCCGGGAGTAGTCTTAGTAATGGTTTTTAAGTGAGGAAAAAAAAATGATAAGGAACCGGATACTTTTAAATAATCGTTGAACCTTTTTATATTTTAAAATTTTATATTGAATCGGGATATTTATAAAATCGTGATACTTATAGAATATCAATTTTAACTGAATTAACTTGTGATAATATTGTATCAGGAGGTGACTTGTGATCCCCATCCATATGAATGTATTTGTTAGCATTTATCCTCTTAGCATTCATCCACCACAATTTATCCATTTACCAGTTATTCTCCACATATCCTCGTTAAAGTAAGAAAACATCTTTTTTTTCATTCTGTTCTTAAATAAATCTGTTTTTTGTTGTTTGTGTGCGTGTGTGCGTGTGTGCGTGTGTGCGTGTGTGCGTGTGTGTGTGAGAGAGAGAAACGCTGCATTTCTTTTCTGGCATCCAGAAACACGTCTTTATGTCTTTCTTTCTTATTCTTAGTTCTTGATATTTTTTACCCATTTTGACCATCATGTAATAGTCTAACTAAAGCCAGATTTTTTTCAGAGAAAATAAAACGGTTCAATGTTTATTCGGAAACACTCGATTTAGCTTTAACTTGACAGCTAAGTGCAGCAACTGTAGTCGTCTGTCTGGCAGATGAGGGCTGTTAGCTTAGCAGAATTAGCCATGTGGTGAGGAGATAAATGGCTCTAATGAGGAAAGCTGTCAGCGCTAAGCAGAGATACAGCACAGCTCTGGACACACAAAAAAAACCTCCATAAACCTGCTGAGGCACAATACTCAGGGCTAGCGCTGCGGTTAGCATAATGATTTAGAAGAACACTGAAGTGTTTTAATAGTGAAATATAGTGCACAGGTTCACAACTATGGGAAAATACACATGGTTTAATTTTATTTAAATTTTATTTTACTCCGTTTTTGGTATATGGTGGTGGTAGATTTTACTTCAATTTTTTTTTTTCAACCATCAAAAATTACTTTTTTTTTTTTTTTGAGATACCCTCATTATTTATTTATTTTTTAAAATTAAAAGTACATGCTTATTTTTGAGTATTATGTGGTTTTATACACTACAGATCTTCCGGAAGCTTTAAACACGTCTCCTTTGAATTTTAAGCAGTACGCCTCCTTGTTCATCCCCTCTACGTTGAACTGATAATTCCCTCACAATATTATTTTTGTTGATGTTTAATGAGTTGGTTGCCGTGGTTACCAGGGTACCTCGAGCCATGTTTAGTAACCTTAGGGTCTTCATTTCTGCCCTTTCAGTTCTTCTGGATGAATGATGCATTTAAGGTCCAATCAAAAATGGAACGCCCTAAGGTTATCTAGCATGGCTTGAGGTACCGTGGTAACTATGGCAATCATCTCATGGAACATCAACGAAAATCATATCGTAAGGGAAAAAGTCAAGGGGGTGAAAACTTATGCACAGCATTAATACATGCTGATCTCTTTTCTTCTATCGCATGTTTAGTATCATGTTTAAACTACAAATCCAACATGAAAATTAAGCATGATAGTAAACGCGTGTTTTGGAAGCTCCCTGACAGCTGTTGAAGTAAGTGTTGCTCTTGTCCGTGGGGGTTTTCATCATCCCCGTCTATGTTTGCTCTCTAAGGGCCTTGCCACTCGTCTTGTTACCACGGTAACCGCACCCTGGGCTTGGGGGGGGGGAGGGAGGAACGGGGCCAATTAGGTGTGGCTACTTAAGAAACGGCTTAGCTTTCTGTTTTTAGCCAATCACAGTGCAGAGTGCGTGTTGTCCCAGGGGACATCGATAAGAAGTCTTTGAACATGAGACAGAGAAAAGAAAAGAGATCAGCATGACCTTTTTAAAAAATATTATTGAGGTGTATTAACACTGTGCATAAATATTCACCCCCTTGAATTCCACCCCCCCCCCTACATTTTGGAATATTACAACCTGAAACTGAAATGAGACTTGATTGGGATTACGTGTCCTAAATCTACTCAAAATGTCACGCAATATTGAAAATACCAAAATACAAGTACCTAAACAAGATGATTCCACAAGTATTCACAAGTATTCCCACCCCCTCAAAAAATCCTCCTCTGGTGCAACCGGTCTTCACGAGAAGAGACAGAATTAATTAAATGGAAGTGACCCTGTGTGTAAATAAATTGTCATGTGATCTCAGTGTAAATACACCTGTTCCTGGAAGAACCAGTGTGTTAGAGGACAGACCTAAACAAACACTTGTCAGGAACACCCAAGAGCCATCAAGACTGATAAGTTAAAATCGATAAGTGTTTCTAACAAACTGTCTTAATTATAGTTTCAGTGTGAATGAAAAAGAATCCCAAAGAGCACGAGTAAGTCCATGTAAGTCCAAGCTATGACCTGGAGGAGCTGGAGGAGGCCATCAAGAGCAGGTTAGCATGGGATTAGTGAGAAAAGCCTGATTATATAATCCTCAATTTGGTTTCAGGTTGTAATATGACAAAGTGTAAAAAAAAAAAAAAAATTCAATGGGGGGTAAATACTTATGCAAGCTATCGTAAGTTCCAGGCTCGTGTTCTTTGTAACATGATCAGTAAGAGCGTGTCTTGTATAGTGTGTATTACGCTGAAAACTCCTCCCAGTGAGATAGAGAAAGAGATATGATTGACAGATTTGGCAAAGGCGCACTAATATAGTGATTGTTGAATCTTGATTTTGTGTGTGTGTGTGTAAATGGGACTTGGTGTGTGGGTATGCTGCACATGGATATGTCTTTCTTTAGAGATTTGTGCTCTCGAGTATCATTCGGCTCATAATTACAGCCCAGGTCATTCAGTCTTTTGCATAATCGCTTGATCTCATGACCTGACGCTGCACCGGTTACATCAGCCACTTTCTGAGCTCACGGAGCAAACACGTACATCATCGGTGTCATTTCAGATCCGAAAACCTGCACACTTCATGGAGAACACAAATGATACAGAAATGGTGTTTTAAGGGCTGAAGTCTTATTTTCTTCTTGTTATGAACCTGAGCGGGAGGAGGAGATGGAACATCAGTGATGGATATCAGAACTAAACAAACAGGATTCCATACATTCCTTACATGTTACATTGAAAAATGTCTATTTATTTTACATTTATGGAACAAGAAAGCTTATTTAATGTCTCCTATAGCCTTTTTGTTCATGTTCTAGCCAACAACAGTTTTGGCAAAAAACAAACTCTGGACCTGACTGCCATCTAGTGGCCAAACTGGGATTTGTTAGGCTTTCTTTGTTGTCTAAGTTTTTTTTTTTTTTTTTTTTTAAATGGCAAAATTCTTTAAATTTTTGAATTATGATGTTTAATAGTAAATTCTCAAATCTGATTGGTCAGTAGGTTGTTGATTATCTTTCAACAAAATATAGTTCCAGTTTCATGGCAAACATTTTGCTTTTTTTAATGCACTTAATACTGATTCAGTATTGTTTCTATAGTAACAATTGAATCAAAAGGATGTCTGTGGCAGCATCTAAAATCATTTAAAAGAGTCTAAAGGTTGATGTGTCGGGTGGCATTCATTTAGCATTTATGGAAGGAGTCTCCAGTGTCAGGGCTTTGTATGTGTAAACATGTGCACAAACCAGGAAAGGAAGACTTTTATTTCTCCTTTTTACATTTTTATAAATTTCATTTTAAGAGATTCAAGCATTGAAGTCCTATATAGTACTGCAGTTTATTTAACTAACACCAGGTGGAGACACAGCCTGAGACGCTTCTCGTGTGTCCCCTTACTGGTTCGCAATGAAATGAACTAAATATGCAGTTTGTAATCCCAAGTCTTAACCGGTACACCTGACATTTTTTTTCTGTGCAACATAATTTCAGGTCTAATCCATCTTATTAGATGTCCACATCTAAATATTACTATTAGAAAGTGCTATTTCAGTGGACTTCGCATTGGCGTATGTCAAAATATCAAAACGCTATGGTTTAGTGATCTCTTTGTGCGTGTGCGTGTGCGTGTGTGTGTGTGTGTGTGTGTGTGAGTGAGTGAAGTACCTTTTGTGCGTTGTAATATCAGCTTTCTGAGAGCAGGCTAAATTGAGTCTGTGTGTGAGGACAGAGCTTCTTTTGTCCCTCCGCCATCCCAGCATGCCTTTGTGAGCACAAAGGTGGCCCAGTGCTGGAGAACGGTGTGGCTGTAGGGAAAGGACAGGGCGCACTGTGTGCTGCCATGCACATTCACTCACACACACACACACACACACACTTACGCTCAGTGACGCGTCTCATTGAGGCGCTGCTTATTTCCCCAAGTCAATGTTTGCGCACGTGGAGGATTTACCTCCTCTTTAGATCAGATGTGTTTTTATTTTACATTCTATAATTTTTCCAGAAAAAATTAATGTAATCCTTTAAGACGCCCGGTCCCAGAGGTCTGATAAAATTCCAATTTAAATTCAGGGCGTTTCTGTTTTTTTTCTTTTTTTTTTCTTTTTGAGTCTTTTTGTTTTACATTTACAGTTGCTTGTGAAAGTTTACATCCCCTCAAGCTCAAATGAAGAGGACAAAGAAGGCGTTTTGTTTGTGAAGGTTGCTTCTATATATAAAAAGAGGACACTTTAAAATATTCCATTTTTGTTTAAAACACAAAAGTTTTTGTAAATCAACCCAGGTAACCCAGGCTTTTTAATATTTGGTTGATTTTATTTCCCCCCCCCCCCCTTTTTTCTTGATCTTTTTGTTTGTTTTCTACATTTTTCTTGTTTCTAATCGGGAAACTATAGGAATGCCTTGACATGGCATGAGTTTATATTTAAAACCCCCTTTAAGTTTAAATGTCTTTCTTTTACCTCAAATAGTTTGAATCTACTTTTAACGCTAGTTAATAATACATTAACGCTAGTTAATTAATAGAATATGTAATATGTTTTTAAATATATATATATCCATCATGGGCCTACAACATGTGGTTGGAAGATATGACCAAAAAAAAAAGGCTATTCTGTATATCTGTCAGACAGACTCTGTCAAAACAGAGTTCACAGTCCAATATAGATCTGAGACAAAATGGTGTCCGTTTAAGTGCGCAGCAAACACCATGTAGCATTGGATTGATTCGCAGTGAGACGCAGTGTTGGGCACCGCAAGTGAGCGTCTGACGTTTCCACGAGGTTCCACAAGGTGAAAATTTATGTTTCATTGTTATGTGGAAAGATGTAATCACTATGCCAAAACTGCAAACACTTGCAATGAATCGTAATACCGCAATAATAAATAATAAAAATCTGTCTAATGTTGGACTTATGAACGAATCCGACTTATGAACGTCCTCCCGGAACAGAACTAATCCGTAAGTTGGAGACTGTACCTGTACTATGGTGTAATTATTTATTTAGTTAGTTAGTTGGTTTCATTAATTTAATTACAAACTGAGTGGAAGGTAATACGCTTTAAAATTATTGCACTTGCAATATCTATTTTGTTCTGCCCTCTGTTTTTGTAAGTAAAAAATTTTAAGCATTTTTTTTCCAAATACAGTATCATTATACAATAATCTGGGGCCGAATTTAAGTCCATCACTCCTATTATAGAGGAATATGTATGGAACATTTTTCTAATCTGTTAGTGTGTTAACCTGACTCTAGCGCAATGCAGTGAGTTGTACTGTCTTGATTTTGTCTTGGGAAGTAAAACAGAGAAACTGAATTCTGTGAACTTATACGGAGGAGTTACAGCTTTGCTTAAACGCTGCATGTTTCTGTATTTGAATAGTTTGTTCAAGAAATCTTCATCTCTATTCTCTTTCTGTTTCCTCTGCAGGACTTGGAGATTGTATATTCCTATTTGCACGGTATGGAGGCGCTGTCCAATCTCAGAGAACATCAGCTAAGGTAAAAGTGAGCGTGTGGGCGGATGGATTTGGTAGAGTTGTGGAGTGGGATGAATATATGAATGCTAATATTTATATATCAGAGTCAGAATGTACAGGCAAGTCACAGTCAGTCAGAAGCTAAGATGCATGCAAAATAAGAAAAAAAAAATCCGGTGACAGAAACTGAACTAATGCATAGATTATTTGTAGAGATTTACTGATAAGAAGTGAACAGAAATATACAATATCAGTCATGTCGTTGTTTAAATTTAATTTTTTACTGTAGGAAATGATTCAACTAATTTATTAACTACATTAAATAGGCTTTATATTATTTACTAATTAATCACACAAAAGCCACTTGACCTGGCTAAGGACTTTTTTGGCGCCCCCTAGTGTCAGTCAGTGTATTTTGCTGTTGGATGAAATAGCACAATTATTCTTTCAGTTGTTTTGTAGAACATTTTGAGATTTTTCAGCGCTTCAAATGTGTCATTTTAATCTATAACAATCTCATACAGATTTAATCTTGTCTCAGATTGGTTTCTAAGCACGGCCATGCACATTGTTTCATCACTAGTCAGGTATTATGGTTGACACTTTTTTTAAATTCTGGTATTGATACCCGGCAGACATGCTCATATGGGACCACTTTGGGAAAAATTAACCCACTTATCTTTCTCAGACCCCATACGGGGCAGCCTATGCAGGGCCCACAGCGGTTTTGCCCTTTTGGGCCCCTTTGTGGGTTTTCTGTGGATGAGCCCAATTGTGGACTTGCCCACCGCAAACCCACAGGGCCCCCCTGTAGGTTAGCCCATGTGATATGCCCACAGCTGTTTTGCTCTTTTGGGCCACTATGAGGCCCCCCTGGGCCCAAACTGTTATATTTGCTGGGTATGTGGTAAATACAGTTTTTATCAAATAAAATCCCTAAACATATTGATGCATCAGCCCATCATCGTGTTTCTTGTTTCTGATGGAACACAACGTGTTTGTAGATGCTGTTTCTATATTGTTTCTGATTTGCTTTCATTTCTTTTTAATATTACATACCCACAAATTCCAATAAACTACCAGTGTGGCCAACATCTTGAATCATAATTATAGAAAAAGTTGTAGGCAATCAAATAAAGCTACTTCATCACCAGAATAAAGAGAAATATGTTTCTACAGAAACATAAACTTTAAATTGTGACTTATTGATTTATTTTATTTCATTGTACTGTACCTGAAGGCAAGGCTAACAGGGTCAGGCTAACAATTTGCCTAGCATGTAGCTGCTAAGGCATTGCTAGAGCCATTTTAAAGGTAAAATGACCAAGCAAATAGAACAAACTTACTGAAAATATCAATGTTTACCTCAGATATGGTGGTAGTTTGCAAGTAACAGGCTATTTACTGCTACAAATACACCACAATTACAGTTAGCATCAACCAAAACCCAACTGTCTATGGACCTCATAGTTGAATTCACTAGGGAAGTTTGGCTTCAGCAACAACTTGTTTTATATGAAATCTTTTTCAAATATCGTAAACATTGAGTGGGAAGGACAAAAAACATGCAGAAACTCCACAGTACAGTATTAGTGAGGTATTTTTCCCCCCCCAGAGTCTCAACCTCTCTGAAAGGTTTCTCAGGTCATTCTATGTCCTCAGACAGGATTAGCTTCAGGAACAACAACACCGCTAAACCGCATGACTTGGGTGTTCCAGAACATTCCAAACCCTGAGGTCTGCGTGGCCCCTCGGTGGTCTCCGGGCGTCCTCAGGAATGCCCGTCACAGGAACCCACGTTAAAATTTCAACAGCAGCAGGCAGAGTGTGGTTTCTGACGTTATTGTAGTGTTTAGGAATAGGTTGCGCTGTTCTGCGGTGGCGTGAGAGTCCAAATAGTCAAACAGAAAGCATTATTTTGTTTTCTTAAAGGTGTGTGATGTTTAATGTGCGGGTGGGATGGAGTGGAGTGGGGGAGGTGAGTGATGGGGTTTACCTCAGCGAGCTTTCGTGGTGACTCTTTATGACTTTTCACTCTTTATGAAAAACTCCTATTTTATGAGTTTTACAGTAAACTGTTGGAAAAAAAAATTCTGCCAGAAAAAAATAAGATAAGAATGTTATAAAAAAAAGAAAAAAGCAATTGCGTTTCAGTGTGCCGCTACCGCAACACGCAACGATGAACGTGAAATATAACCAAGTGCAAATTACGTTCAACTTGGACATGAAGTAAACATTAAGTTCTTGAAAAAAAAAAAAAAAGCAATGTCTGTTGTTTGTGCAGCACATGCAATGCGATGACAGTTTTTCTTTTCAGTTTGACACGTTGATGCATGATTTATATTTATTATTTTCCTGGAAATATGCCACACGAGTTAAAAAAAAAAAAAAGGGAGGCGAACAAATCCCATATGCAGAAATGCTCTTTCTGTTTAAAACACCTTTCCTCAATCCTTTTTAAAACCAGCTCTGTTTGTAATAAGAAGACATGGATTTGGATGAAAGAAAGAAAGAAAGAAAAAAAAAGACACTGTGGCTCCATCTGCCAAACTACATTAGTTTTCACAGCCTTTCTCTCTCTCTCTCTCTCTCTCTCTCTCTCTCTCTCTCTCTCTCTCTCTTTGCAGGATGATGTGTGAAACCGTGCGCTATGAAAGACATGAAGCAAATGAAGTGCTTTACTAGTAAGTGTTCTTTTTTTTCTTTTTTTTTTTCTTCCCCTGCTTTTAGGAAAAAAAAAACACCTTTAATGCAGTACAACATCAATAAACATGCTGATGTTTTAAGTGTGGACATGTTGCTTTTCTTTGGATCTCAGATGCCACAGATACTCATATTGATCTTCGTCTTGTGCACTGACCCACATTTGGCTCTTTTTCTTTTCTGTATCAGTGTGTGTGTGTGTGTAGGGGGTGTGTGATTTGTAAGTCCCCCATGTTCTCATAATGTTTTGGGGGCCTGTTCAGACATTGTCCTGCTTCTGTTCTGATCTGCCTGAATTGGAGAACAATTGCGCACATTTCTTTTCCTCCTCGCCCTTACAGAAAGAAAATATATTTCTCCATGTATTAACTGTCAATATATTGAATGATTTCGTGTTCTGATCTAAATATATTTACAATATATGGAATAATATATTGCATTAATATATTACAATATATTGAAAAATGCCAAAGGTATTGCTGCTTTTCATATATTGAGAAATATATTTAAATATACATCTTAATGTATGTAATTTTAAATTTAACAATATACTTCATAATATATTGAATTTGATTAATATGTCTCATGTCTCTCTTATGTTTCATGCATAAGCAAATGGGCCATAAGCATAATATAAAGAAATAGATATATTTAGAGTTTTATTGAACATATCAAAAATCTTCAATTAACAACATAATGTAATGAGCCACAACAAACACCACCTGAGACCAGTCAGTGTCCATACTGACCTCTGTCCACCAGACATCAATCAAAAAGGACATTAATTTTTTAAAAGGGAAAATTGGTTGCTTGCTGTATGTAAGGGCTACAGAAACAGGGCTGGAAAAGTTTTTCTCACCATCTACATCGGTCGTCTCTTGTGGTGGATGTCCAACAAGTTTGTCCAAAGTCTCCTGGAGCTGCTTAGTATCTAATGGAACAAAAGAAAAATGTCTTAAAACATTTGAGATTTACCTAAACACCATTCAGCTACTCCATTCCCAACTGTCTGAAGGTTGAGAGGTGGGCTTGAGCTCATGAGCTGCTGGTTACCTGACTGATGATGTGGTGCTGATGGAGACTCCGGAACATTCTCCTGCAGATTCTTTGTTTGAATTCTTGTTCTCATCGAATGCTTCTGAAAAGAACCCAGTTAAAGCAAAGTGTATATAATTACCAAGATAACCTTTCCACAAACAAACATATCTTTATTTATAGAATATAATTAACTGATGTCTGTAAAGTCACATGTTCTGGTAACTACTGTTAAACACTGAACACTCTATAATAAAACTACTGGTTTGCAAAATCATGCAGTAACATCAACTAACAATAAAAATAAAAATAAAAAAGATAAAAAGTAACTTAATATGTCAAACCACACTGGTTAACGTAAGACCAGCCTAATAATAATACTGTAAACAGCTGACTGATTTTTATCATTAAAAACAAAAATAAAAAACAAAACTTTCAACCTCACTTGATAAAAAAAAATATTCTGTATATTGTATTTTAGTTCTTTATTGGTAATGACATTTGTACAGAATTTAAAGTAAGTTTGCCATTTGCCGGTTTAATTTGAATAAATTCAATATTATTTAATAAATAAGTTTCAATAGTGTTTCAATAAAACAATTATGAGTATAAATATAATGGTTTTTGTCTGCTTTGCAATATATGCTGTAATCCATACATGGTCCATTCATATATTGCAATATATTAATAAATATAAGCACTAGTTTCCTATATATTGAAATTTATTATTTAATATATTGCATTATACTTTACAATATATTACCATATATATATTTTTTTCGTAAGGGCGAGGCAAACAAAGGATTTGGGTCTCGCTCCGGATCAGTACACAATGCCCATGAAGATGAGAAGCTCATTTACTGAGCTGTCCTGGTGTGTGTGTGTGTGTGTGAGAGGGCGGTGTGTGTTAATACTGTATGACCTTGTGTAATTTGGTGATTGCAGATGACATCATACTATTTATAAGGTATTACTGAATTTTTATATTATAATAGTTTAATCATGGTTAATATATTGCAAAAACAACCCAGGCAGATTGTTTTTTGATTTACGTATAATTTCAAGATATTTGTATTTATTCAAATTCTATCTTTTATTTTTATTTAAGTTTTGAATACTTGTTTCAATCTATAATAAAAAAAAATACTGAAGCAGGCCCACTTTAGCCTATCAGGTTGTGTTGCCTTCTCCGAAGCTTCTGTGTTTTCCTCGTATCCACGTGGGTTTTCTTCAGGCTCTCTGGTTTGTTTCTACGTCCAAAAAACCTGCCACATCCCCTGGTATGTTAATTTGTGTCAATGTGTGTGTGTGTTATTCTGTAATGGACGGTAGCGTATTCCCATCTTGTACCAAGCTTTCCTGACCGGACTGGACCTGACCTGGGCTCTCACCATGACCCGGACCAGGATGTAGCGCCTGGTGAACGAAGTGGAAAATATATTCACCTGAATAAATTACCTAAAGGAAAAAAACCCTAATGATTTTATTTTTCACACACATTGGCCGGACATGAATTCCGTATTGTATTCAAGGTTGCAAACCTTTTGCAAGTTCAAAGGTCTTACACAAATACAGCTCTAATGCAGGAAAAACTATATTGTCATGTTGTGTGTGTGTGTTTGTGGTGTGTGTAAAATCAGCATGTCATTAGCTTTACTGCGAAACCTTTAACTGTTTCACGAAATGTGTGAAGCTGCCATATGGAGGCTGGAATGTTAAACAAAAGCCTGCTGTGTTGATGATTGGAAGTGTGTGTGTGTGTGTGTGTGTGTGTGTGTGTGTGTGTGTGTGTGTGTGTGTAGGGTGGTGTGCACAGGATTACCTATCTCAGTAGGGAAGCAATAACATAGTATGTAAATACTTATAATAGAAAAAAGACCGATGTGATGTGGCGCTTACAGGAAAACGAGGTCACACCAGACAGACACACGTGATCTTGATTATTTTCCTATAAGAAAATAATCATTTATGCAAAGTTGTCTCCTCCCCTTTTGTTGTCATGTTTCCTCTGATTGGCTTATTCAGGGTCTATGCTCGTATGTTTCAATAATGTGTGTGTGTGTGTGTGTGTGTGTGTGTGCTTGGGGTACTCTTCATTGTGTGCTCTTAGACCTACGTGTGTGGACACAAGATAAACTTGTTCTCTCTCAGCCTTCGTCTAGAAGTCAGATAGGCGCCCTATGTAGTGCGCACTAAAACCCTAGCCAGGATTCCAGTGATTTCAGACGCTGCAGCAGCTGGCTTCTGTTTCACGCTGATAAACCACCGCTGTGCTTTATTAACTAGCTCTCGGCTTTAAACCTGCACAATAACACTCGATGCACGTCCCCCCCCCAGCCCCCCCCCCCCCCCCCACACACACACACACACACGCTGTGTTAATTTAAATGGCTGCAACATGTCTGTGCAGCGGCGATGCTCATAAAGTCTCACCGTCGCGTGTGTCGTGATTATATTTAATTATGGGGTTTATGTTCGATACATCAAGGCCGTGTAAAGAGAAATAAGCTTTTACTGCTTCGGTTTCAATTAGAACGTTACGGCCATTTAATGCATGCAAGCTGGGCATTGAGGACCTAATTCAGTTTAAACGCCCCTTGTGTGTTTGTGTGAGTGTTGGAGTGTGTGTTTAAGCACATAGCATACAAGTGCTATAGTGGATCTTATTTATTCATCATGATATACAGTACAGTAGTCCCACACACACACTTCTCCATGGATACGATTTCCAGCACACACACGTCCTTCCCTTTCCTTCCTTAATTATTTATAGCTTCCTTGATACTTTAATATAGAAAACTAATCAAATACAGGATGGTGTGTTGTGGCCCGTCAGGGAGCCAGAATTTTTCCTTACCACCAATCAGTTATTGATTATTGTCCAATAACTGCATGCTCTGAAGTGGCTTATTTTACTTATATCACAATAATGTGACCAAAACTATATACATTATCGCTCAAAAGTTTGGGATCACTTTCTAACTCCACGGTCGTTCCTGATTTTTACCTCTTTCTAAACTGTAAAACAATGCAGACGGCGTCCAAAATATACAATAATCTCCTTTAAACAGTTGATATTGAGATGTATATCTGCTACTTATGCTCTGTTCATCCTTCATAACGGCTCTAATCCGAGGTGCTGTTTGTTAATTGGTGATTTCTGAGGCTGGTGACTCTAAATGAACTTCTCCTCTGCAGCAGAGGTCAGTTTTGGTCTTGGTTTCCTGGGAAGGTCTTCATGAGAGACAGTGTCATCATGGGGCTTGATGGGTTTTGCAAATGCACTCGACACAATACTGTTCCTGCAAGAACTACTCCAGGAAGGCTGACCTCCATGTCTTAAAATAAGACAACAGTTACTTAATTACCTAATACCATGCGTGTTGTTTTATAGTTTTGAAATCCCCAGTATTGTTGTAAAAAATCAATCACTAAACAAAAAACAAAGAAAACAGCAAGTGACCCCAAACTTTTGAGCGGTAGAGTATGTAAATGCATGCATATTTATATATATATTAGTGTGTGTATGTATATATACGGTGTATAGCTGCAAAGTGTCTCTCCGCTGTGAATCACAGCAACATTGGCCAATCGTGTCCCTGTGAGCTGTTCTATGTGGAAGAGGGCGAATAGCATTTTTTCCCCCGCAAATGTGCACTAACGGCCCGTGACACAGCACGAGCAGCTGTTTGGGGGACGCACGTGTTCGCCCGCCGGTTAGCCCTAACCCTAGCTGAAGTGTAATGGGGCAGACCTGCTGTAACTGGCAGGTTGTGATGATCCATGAGTGAATAAGGGGGAAAATCGCTGGCGACAAAAGAGGGTGAACAATTTAAGTCAGTGTATAAATGAATATTAAATGAACCAGCGGAAACTAAGAATGGTGGTGACCCGGGCGTAGGAGCGACATGACAACCTGCGCAGTGTTTGTATATATCGCATGAGTGCTATTGAAATGTGACGTGAATTGTACAGTTAGTGTTATAATGTGTATATATCTAATTATAGACAGTCTGTAACTTATGATCCACTAATGATTTTTGCTTAATGATGGTCTGAAAGCGATACTCATTCAGCAGAAATCATTTTTGATATTTTATTCTAAAATGTGTTAGACAAGTTTGACTAATTTGTCTTTTTTTGGTCACCGATCCAATCTAGTTTTCTTTTTCTGTCTTACACACACAGCAGTTTTTAATCCCGTGCTTCATTCCGCAGGGGATTTGGGATTGTCGCTGTTTTTCTTTTTTTCTTTCTTTCTTTTGACATGAAATGCAAGAATACTTCTGTGACCCAGTTCAGTCAGCTCTGTGCTGATGATGCAGAGGATGTCTCTCGCCTCCCCCCCCCCCCCATCTCTCTCTCTCTCTCTCTCTCGCACGCTATCTCTTTCTTCGTTCCACCGATTAATATTTGAGCATTCAGGTTTTGCCTGTGATTCAAAGCGATGCACTGGAAGCGGAGGCAACAAGGATGAAGGCGAGTCTAGAGATGAAGAGCGAGGGACTTGGGGAATGAAAAACAAGAAGGAGAGACGGATAAAGAAAGAGAGAGCGAGAGAGTCCTGCTGTGTCAGTGCACGTGCTGGAGTTGCCTCATTAACCGTGTTGTGGAAATGTTAGCAGGGACACTTGTATATATATGTGTGTGTGTGTGTGTGTGTGTGTGTGTGTGTGTGTGTTGGTCGTGTGGTCTTAAGGGGCCAATTTCTGAGATATATATATATATATATTTTTGTAAAGTTTTTGGAGCAGAGAAAAGAAGAAAGCACGGGTGCATACAGTACGCGCAATCTCTTCAATGTCATGATGTAGGCTCGAGTACAGAACAGACATCTATAAATATAGTAAAACTTTAAAGTTGTCATGTCTGTACATTAAAGATATTTACGGAAAATTTGTTTTGGGGGACATAAGTTGAATAATAGAACGCATCAAGATTGTTTTTAGATTTTTTTGTCTGTCTGTGCACGCATCACGTAAAAACTACTGAACGACTTTAATGGGGTTTTCACAGGTGTATTTAGCCGAACTCGAGGTAACATATAGGTTTTGTTTCCTCCCAATCGGCCCATGGGGAGAGAAGTTATACTAATTTGAAATTTAAATAGAAAACGCCCTTATATCATAAAACTTGACCTTGAAAAAAATCCTTAGTTCATCTTAAAATTCAATATATGGCGTTGTACCATCTTTTTAATACGCGTTTATAAGTGTGCAATTGAAATCTACTTAATAAACGCGGCCTTGCACCTTCATTCCGCGCACTTCACGATAACGCGTAAAAGATTTAGTCCTTTCCAAAATTCAGCAGATGGCATTGTACATTTTTAAAAATGCGCTTATGAGTGTGCGATTAAATTCCAGACGAACGAAGTCGCGGGCAGAGCTAGTATTTAATATAGTTCATTAATGGCCATAATTCGATCATGTGACCATAAAAAGATGCTACCGCTGCTTTAAGATGTGTTGCTAATGTCAGTTTAATATCTGTTTCCTCAACTTGACCAGTATGGCTGGTTGTAATAACTTTGTCTCTTTAGTACTTTTCTCATGCAGAAAGTAATCAGATCTGTGTACAACAAAAATGTGGATTAGAAGGAAGATCAGTCGGCTACAGATAAACCTAAATGAAGTTCCTATTAAAATAAAAAGAATCATTCGAGCATGGGAGAAACGGCGACTACAAATAAATAAACGCTTAGCTACTTATAAAAACATAGTGTCAAAGATTTTGTTTGTTTCTTTTGTTTTGCTTTTCCCGCCTCATTTTCTGCCTAATTTAACCTTGGACTTTCATTTGGCTTAAATGTAGCAATTTACTCATAATTATGTGGACGCAACAGCAAAATCTAAACATTTTATTTATTTATTTTTCCTCCCGAGGGGCGATTGTTCAGCTGCTCGGGCGCCTTTATGCCTGGACGATCAAAGCTAATAGACTTTTTCTCAGACAGTTTGCTTAATTTGGCTCAGTTTAGTAACTTAGATAAAAAAATTTGTTCAGTTAAGTAACTTGCATTAAAAAAGGAAATAAAAGGATACTATAACCTATACTTTCTGCAGTCTGGTTGATTTGAAATAATTATATTTGAAAATGTGACAACGACACAAATATATTTTTGGCACCATTTTTGGCTGTCGTGCTATATTGTGTCTCCAGACCACTAGATGGCAGGATGTAGCATTGTACTATCGCTTATAATGCGTATAATCGCAATGAAATGGTTATATTTGCAAAACTGTTAGGTTGCTCATCTATCTTAATCTTTTATGGATCTCTTGCAAAGTGTAAATTTGTTTAAATAAATTGGTATTCGAAATATGGACTTTATTACCAATTATTAATGACTAGCTACTTTTCACGCACCTTATATGTTTTAGTTTGAAGTGGTAAAATGTTGCAGTTCCTCTATAACTCTCTAGGTGGCGTGCTCTGACTGGTCAAATAGCAAATTATTTGCTCATTTGGTTTAAATTGGGAAAAAAAAGTGTTAATATTGAGTCAGAATATTTACAAAATCAAATTATGTATCGAAACGGCACCTACTGTAGATATCATGATGATATCGTATCGGGTGACTCCTGCTGCTGTTTCCCATCCCTAATATTTAACTTGTGTCCTAAACAAAAAGCAACCAAGTTCAAAGTAAAAGCTAGAGACATGGAAACTTGGGGTGTGTTGAAGTCACAGCACATCCAGAGGAGTTTGTCATGCATCATGCGTCACAGGGCAGTGCTGAGATCCTTGTATGACCTTGCTAAGTGGCTTGCTGTTTAAAAGCCACACCATCTGAGAGAGACAGAGAGAGAGAGGGAGAGAGAGAGTCTACCACATTGTGCTTTAATGTAAAAAAAAAAAAAAAAGTGTGTTCGTTAGGCAATAACAATTAGACTGATTTTAATAAAACAACGTATGTGCATATATAATTGATCTACAGTATGAGTTCTAAAACTGCTATTATTTGGGATGATTTTTTATTATATTAATTTATTTTTAAATCAGAGTAGGCAGAGTTTGATATCTCTGAGGTGGGTTTTTATCAGTGTGATCTGGCAACCCCAGTGGGCACAAAGCAGCACCCAAACAATTATGAATCGTAATTCCTTTGTGCAGTTCATGATTCACATAAAGCCACCGTGACTGAATACATTTTTACAAAAACTACTTTTGACATTTATAATAGAGATTCACCGGTCGATTGGCAAGTGACCAGAATTGGCTGGTTTTCGGTTTTATTGTCCATGACAAGCGATCGGGTCGATCATCCTCAGATATAAACCATTCTGTACCGAGCGTAGAAGATTACGAGGTGCACTAAAAAGCCACCGATCTGCCTATTGTCCAAAATCTGTGAGCAAATTAGCCTCAAACCCACTCATTACACACACTTACACAAGTCTCGAAGCAGCAGAGGCGCTAATTAGTGCTTCAGAAGCCCCGCATGCCTGCGTTAGAAGCTGTACATGTACGCGCTCACTGTCAAGTTGAATTTTGAGACTTTGGAGGCGTTTGAGAAAGTGAAACATCACAGTTTCTTTGTAATCCTACAGGTGGCGCACTCTGAACTATTTACACATTTTCATCCCGTGTGTTAGGAGTGAATTATTGTTTAGAATACTGTTTATTACAGCGTCATGTGCTGCTTAGTAAAAATGCAGCTTTTTTGCTTAATTTAATTTAATTTAATTTAATTTAAATGTTAAAACTCTTGTACTTGTACTCTTGCTAATGTAAAAAAAAAAATAATAATAATGTTATAAGAAACGAGCTACATTTAATTACTTATTAAACATTTTTTAAAGGTTTAAAATTGTAACCAAATCAGGGAAAAATTTAATATCGAATTGAGATATTTAAAAAATGGTTATACTTATAGAATCGCAATTTTAATCTAATCAGCACCGCGGTATCGTGATATCGTATCGGGAGGTGCCCTGAGATTTCCATCCCTAGCTGATACTGTTGCTGTGTAGTTTAATTTATCTGATAACTATAACAACTATATATCTGTATACAGTACACTCACCAGAAGTGTCTTTCCAGAGGTTTCTCATAATTTCTCGGCTTCATTTCATAACATCTTTGAACACATGTAACGTTTAATCAGCTGCCGAATACATGATACAATGACAAAATAAGACCGCATAAGATGAAACCGTAATGTTTAGTTTTTTCTGCCGTTTTTGCACTTCAGAAAGTAAATGCAATTAGGAACCAATGGAACGTCTGATCAGAGGCCCAAAAAGGTCGTTAGATGTGCTGTGGCTTTGTAATGCCGAGCCGTCACTGATTAGACACAATGTCAGTTTAGTTCTTTGTACTATTGATTGACGGTTCCTTTGTGAATGACAAAGATGTTCCCTGCCTATCAGATTCCTTTTGGTTCACTTTCATCAGTAGGAGGTAAAATTTGCTGGAAGATAGTCAGTAATTCTGCGGCCTTCCCGGCTCGTAGCCCACGTTCCTTCGTGCCATGTGAGAGGACGCCGGTACCGAGCGGTGCGTCAGCGTGCAATTTCCTTAAACGCACACGATCACACACAAGACCGCCTTCACAAGTGCTTTTGTTAAAGTGCTGCTATATTTGTATGTTTGTGAAAGTGAAAGGGTGGCTGTAATGAGTAGTCTCCTGGTTTACCTCCTACCATTTGTCTCATTTCTTCACGTCGTCCTTTAGGAAAACGAGAGAAATATTTTGACTAGTCACGGTGGTTGTGGTGGTTTTGGTGGTTGGTGAATATAGCAAAACTGCACAGTAGTAGGCACTTGCGTCAAAATGCGATGGGAAAGTCTGGGATTGGTCACCTGAGATATCTTGGAAAAGCCAATGAATCAATGTTTTCTTTAAAACATGACATTGTATTTTCTGCTATATTGATTTTAGGGACCAGGAATATACAATTTATGATTAAAGGGATAGTACATGGATATCTACTGCATGTTATTTAAACAGAATATCTATTTATAATAATTATAATATTTATAATGATCGCAGGCAAGAAAGGGAATTTCTTTGCTTAAAAAGGACAAATATTATTGACCCACGTTACATTTTATTCTGTCAATAAGCACTGAATTAGATAAAGTGACATCTCACAACTCCTTCCATGTCCAGTCTCAAAATGTCCTTCCATGTCCAATGCATTCACCAGGAAGAATCCAATACAATATCCTCACGATACGATGGTATTGTGAGTTGACTCTTTCGAAACAGCTTTCGCTCGCTGAAAAAATATTAGTGGAATCTGCTTGGCTTTACCACTGAAGCAAAGTTTTGAACCGCTCCTGGACGTACGCGCTGCTGGTGGTCTGTTCAGTTAGTTTGTCATATGCCGAGGCAAATTTCTTGCAAAATGTCTACTCTTAAGCAGAAAATTTGTAAGGAAGTGCGTTTGTATGTTGAGGTTCCACTGTACTATCAAATCAGGATGTTTATAAAGTTGTGATACTTAAAGAATCTTAAAGAAACTTGGATCGGCACCTAGGTGTGGTGGTGATATTGTATCAGGAGGTCCCTGATGATTCCCATCTGTAATAATGACGATAATAATAATAATAATAATAATACATTTGTATAAAGATTTGAAGTAATTATGTAATTAAGTAATTATGCGAAGCCTCGCTCAGAATTTGCAAGTGTGCCGTCTCTTCCTTCAGAATCATCATTCTTATCTTCGTGGATTGTTTCTTAAAATCATTTTTCTTTCTCCTTCCCTCCTTCTTCTCTTCCAGTCCGGATGACATCGGCAGCTGCTGGTACATCCTACTCTCTGGATCTGTGTTCATCAAAGAGTCCATGTTCCTGCCCAGATCCAGGTATGTACCGCAATGTCACCGAAATGTCAGCACATGTAAATCACCCTAGCGTGCCATGACAGCAGCTTTCAGGGTGGAGTCAGCACTCAGACTTAACAACTGTATTAGAGCAGAGATTTACGGCATCACCTGAGAAGCCCCGAGAAGGACGTGCGACACGTGTTGCAGTCTGCCTGGCTCAAATCCCTGAGAGCGACACTGTTGTGCATATTGAAGGTCATGGTATAGCGTGTAACTGATTAGCAAAACATGTTGAAGGATTAAATATTGGAGGCGGCCTGTAGAGCCTACTGGATGTTCCCCCAAAACAATTTGTTTGTAATTTGTTTACCTGATTTACTGCATATTAAAGAAAAAAATGAATGTCAAAGCAGTTTATATTTCTTAACCTTTGCACATTTGAAGCAACTTCCCGGGCGGTCATTTCTTTCTTTCTTTTTTTAACATGGACTTGAGTGCTGGAAACCCATTGGTTAAGATTCTGAAAGGTTCTGAATTCAAGTCCCAGCGCTTCTGAAGAGCCCAGAGTGTCCTTGAGCAAATCGCTTAACCTCCAACGGATCAGCTCGGATTAGATTCCGGCTTATTTGTAATTACTTTTCTGTGAAAAATTAATTTATGTTAATTAACAGGGAGTGTTTAATTTGACACTGCAGTAGCCCTAAAGAGACTCTAACGCCAGGGAGTGAATGTACAGAGCTAATATATTTATCAGTCACACTCTCACATTAACATTGTTCGCATGCTGGAGCTTTGCTAACTTCGCTCGCCATGTCCGGCACATGGAACATACCCAGAGTGCCTTGTGTTTTTGTTGGGACACTGTAATGTGTGTGCGTGTATGTACTGTAGGCACATGCTAACATCTAAATACAGGCAGGTCAAGATGGTCCAGGTCACATGACAGACGGTTGTCTCGTGCATGCACATGGGCTGACGCGAATACCTCACGCCAACAGCTGTATAACTGTATAACTTTTGTTTTAAATAACTTTTAATCTCTGAAAGTAAATAAAGGGACAGAAACGAAGAACCTAGTAGAAACGCTTCAATTCTTGTTCGTCTTCCTTCATCTTTCTTATCCTCGTCATCATTTCCCTTTTTTCTTTCCTTTTTTCTTTACCCCTTATATTTTCTTATTCTCTTCCACATCTCACGTTTCCTCCTCCTTTTTCTCCTCGTCCATGTCTTTCTCTTCCTAGTTGTCTTATGAACTTGATTTTCTTCTGCATTTTCAACCTCTTTACCTCTCTTCATACTTTTTTACTCATACTTCCTACTCTTCCTCTTCTCTAATTCTTTTCCTCTCCTTTCTTTCCTTTCTCCTCCTCATCCTCCTCCTCGTCCCCTTTTTCTTCTAGTGCCTCTGCTTCTTCCTTATCCTCTCCTTCACCCTACTCTTTTTTTTTTTTCCTTCTCTTCCTCCACCCTTAAATTTTTTATTTATTTATTTTTAACCCAAGGTTGTCATTGTAGGTGTGATTATTTGTATCTGATGTGCTTCAGGGAGAGAGAAAAAGGGAAAAAAAGTAATTTTCTCCTTCATACTCGCTCCTCATCCCTCATTCATTAATATGTAGCAACTTTGTTAGAATGTTCACACATGCAAATGGATTTATCTGCACCCCATTATTAGAACACGGTTCCCTTTCAAAACTTTATCCTTGTCGGAATCATCTTAAAATATGAGCTGTGTGTTCAGGAGAAAAGGATTCAGAATCTTCAGGAGGAAGCAACCAAGAGGACCACTATGTTTATAAAAACAAAAATAACACTGCAATATTGTTGAATCTAGCCAAAATTATCAATAATTTCTTAAAACAAGATTACAGCAAACTAAAATATTTAATTTATCTTTTTAAAAAAAAGTTAATTTATAAAAACAAGCAAACTTAGCTGCTAATATTATTTTTTTGCCTGCAATCTTAATATTCGACTAAAATAATAAAAAAATAAAATAAAATCTTGGCATAATTGTTTTTTAAACAAATTTTCGCCTTTTCAGCGAAGCATACGAAGCATTTTCAGCCTACGAACGAACGAGCCGAACCAAACGCCGTTAAAAACTTGTTTGTGTGAATGGAAAGGCAAGCGATGCGAGTTTACAAATTATTATTATTTTTTTAAAGAATTATTTTGCATTTTGTGCAAGATTTAGTGACAACATGGGTCCAAAGAGCGTTAGCAAGCACGAAGAAAAGGAGCCGCTTTCAGTTTGGTTTTTAAAGCAGCCGGTGCCAAGAGAAATCATAAATTAAGTTTAAATGAGGTTTAATGTCTATTTATTTCATATTTTATTTCATTTACATGTTTTAAATGTTTTCATATGATTATAAATATAAATGTCAAAAATATGATTAAAGTGTTGGAAATTGGTAATATTGGTAATATTTTTTGGGTTGGAACGGATTATCTGCATTTACATTATCTTCTATGGGAAAACGTGTTTTGCATTACTCGACTCCGGAACGGATTAAACTTGTATGCCGAGGTTTTGCTGTAAACTTATTTTAAGAAATTGTAAATACCTTTGGCTAGATTCAACAATATTTCACTTGCTAAGATGTCATTTATCTGCAGTGTAAGAGCAGAGGATTAGCAGTTCGAGACCTGAGACCATGGCTTCACGTGAGCGGTCAGGATCAGGTTCAGGAGACGCAAAAATCTCATTTTATTCTCATTTTGATTCATAATGGCTCAACTTGATTACAAAGAAAGAATGGCTTGTAGCATGTTTGATTGGAAGTAAGTTTGGAATCTGAGCTTAAACAGCATTGTGAGTGCCACCTGCTACTTCTGCCAGCGGTTATGTAACTCATCTGTAACTCACGAGCATTTCAGGCTCAGCCGCCAACAAAGACTCCATTGTTCAGCTCCTGATTAAACCTCATATTTAAATTCCTATATTGTTTTCTGCTGTAATTCAGACCACCTCTTACAAAACGTTCCTGATTCCTAAAACTGAGAGGTTTAGACATTTCGCCTCGTTTTATGAATCCTGTTTCATTCCCTGTAATACATACTGCTTGTGTCATTTCTTCTTTCATTTCCTTAATCCCGCCTGTTGCTGGCATTATGTGCACTTCTGTCCAGATCCCGCTTCCTCACAGAGCAGGTCCGCAGTCTGACCTCCTTGTGTGACTTCTTACTATACTATAGATGTCTAGGAGTGTCGCGTCAGTGTGACGCAATCCTGATGAGTTGCAGTTCCTTTGAACTATTGCCAGTTATTTCTTTCTTGGGCGGGTGTCTGGGTCAAACACATGTGTAGTCGAACACTCAGTGTGTACAAGATGTCATGTAGTAAAGCAAGAGAAAAGAAGAACCCTGAGTGCTGTGTAGGTCCTAAAGGAGCATTAGGCAAGTATTTTGGTTAAATGTAATTTTGGTAAAATATAAGTCTCAGCAACAGTTAAGAAGGCGGAGGAATTTGACTCTTTTCTTTTCTTTTCTTCCCTGAGCCTGGGCCTACGTTCCTATGTTCGATACAGACGTCACAATTCAATTCAGTTTGGTTAATGATGCTGGCTTCAATTCATGATTCAGTTCAATTTTAATCCTGATTCAATTAAAATGCATTCACATTATTGGGTTTGTGATTTGAGATAATTCAATTCAATCTAAAATGCATTCACTATTCCGTTCAATTCAATTCACGATTTTGATTCGACTCAGGATATTCTGACTTTAAGATTCGATCTGATTCGCGATACTGGTTTCATGATTCAATTTAATTCACAATACTGGCTTCATGATTATATTCAGTTAACGATTCTGGCTTCATGTTTCGATTTAATTCACAATTCCGGCTTTACAATGTGATTTAGTTTAATATACTGGCGTCACAATAAAATGTAATTCACGCTACCAGCTTTACTCCATTTATGATTCGATTCAATACAGGATTCTGGATTTGCGATAAATTTTTGTCCGTATAAAACAACATAAATCGCTTTGAGTAGATTTAATATGGTCAAAAATATACAACAAGTTTACTATATCTTAATGATAAATAAATAAATAACTGTTATACTGCCAGAATACGGCCATTTTTAAGTAGACTAGAGCTCCAAATTCGGCTAAAATGCCCGATTTCCACGG
This sequence comes from Clarias buthupogon, assembly GCA_030014345.1. Taxonomy (NCBI): domain Eukaryota; kingdom Metazoa; phylum Chordata; class Actinopteri; order Siluriformes; family Clariidae; genus Clarias; species Clarias buthupogon. The sequence continues at coordinate 5,499,704 of JAQMYK010000002.1, forward strand.
CCTCTTTCTCATATCCGAGTGGGTCTGGTGTCGTTTGAAAGCTCTTGATGAACTCTTTCTAACTTCCTCACAGGACGGGTTATTGGGCTACGCCGGATTCCTGAAGGCGGGAGTGAAGAGGACGAGCTTTACACAAAGGCCATGATGGTGCTGAGGCCATCACTTTAATCGTTACTTTATTATGTTACTCGTATTTCTCCATGAAAGTAAGAAACAAAACAAAACTGATTATTGCACTGGGCTTGAAAAAAAAAACAAACAGTTTGAGCAGTTAACAAGCTGGTCGAATTTACACGCAAAGTAAAATCGGTGAACATGTTGAAGTCGGGTCTTGCGGGAAGCGTTCAGCAGAGTCAGTAATGAGTCAGGTGATCATGACATCATCTCTGTTAAGAAGATGATCTGAATTTGATGCTGTACCAGGAAACATAATGTGTCACATGTGTAGGCAGATTTCACAAAAAGAAAAAACATATTTCTGCTTTTTAATGACCTTTTGTTTTGAACTTGTGCATCTCACACACTTTCTGACTCTCGTTTTCTCTCTCTCTTTCTGTGTCACACTTTCTCTCATTTTCTCCTCTATCCCACTATCATTCTTTTATCTTTGCGTCTCCTTGTCTGTCTCTCTCTCTCTCTCTCTCTCTCTCTCTTTCATCTCTCATCCTCATCTTTTCATCTCTCTCTCCTGTCTTTCTTGTATTTCTCTCTCTCTCTCTCGCTCTCTCTCTCTTACTTTTCCCCTCTGAATCCCCTCTCTCTTCCTCATTTCTCCTTCTCATCTCATCTCTCCTTGTGTTTCCATGTCTCTGTCTGTACTGTATGCCTGCCTGCACGTCTCTCTCCTTCGTTTAATCGGTTAAAACTCTTTTTAAACATCTCTTACTTATGTCCTCCTTTTTTTTCTTCTCTCCCTTCTCATCTTTTTATATTCTCCTTTTCTCTCTCTCTCTCTCTCTCTCTCTCTCTGTGTATATGTGTAGAGGTTGAGAGGTCAGTGTGGAGTGAGTCGGGGTTAGACCCTCCCTCTAAGCCTGGCAGTATGAAAGAGGCTGGCTGGAATGTTTGGCTCCGGTCCGTCGTCACTAACGCCCAGTCGCACGAGCAAACTTACACACACACGCACACACACACTGGTATTTGAGCACGCACACGTTCAATGAGTGCACTATTTAATGACACGGAGACGCGGTACGTGGAACAGACCGCTCCAAGAGCTGTGTGTGAATTCTGGTGGACATTTGTGTTTATTTTCTTTTCTTGTGAGCAATCAGACTTCATGTACCACAGACATACCTGGACCGGCAACTGGAAATCTAGCTTTCTAGGAATGCTGGATTTGTGGATCTAATTTCTGAAGGAACGTTTTCAGGAGCGTGTCATCACTGAAGGTAACGGGTTTAAAAGTGAATGTGAGTGAAGTGAAGAAAGAATATTCCATTTCCAGTTCTTTGAGAATGAAATTTTATTTTATTTTTTTTTTAGAAGATTCCGATTAATACAAGTCGGAATATGCGTATATACGTTTTTTGAAATTAAATCGCAAAAATGACCTTAAATAAGTTTTCACACATTCATTTCATTTGAAGAATTATTCTCAATTATTCTTGGATTAATAGTGACATACTCATTAAATATTATTAAACGTATAAGTGGACGTGCGTTATAGTTAAAACTGTAGTTTAACTAAGGAGGAATTATGAATAAAATTAATATTTGAGCAGAAATTTATCACACAAGGAAGTCTATCATCAGCTGTATTAATAAAATTGATTGATTCATTAATTGATCGATTGAGAACGATTAGCAGGAATAAATATCGCTGCTAATATCTCGTCATCATCCTGCAGCTAGTCAGTTTAACTATTTATTCTACCCTGAAGTGTTGCAACATAGTGTTCTGTTATTACAGGACGCGTAATAGATCCACAATAGACCAACCGTGTGTGTGTGCGCGGAGGGGGTTTGTGGGTGTGTATCATGATCAATCGACATTCCAGACCCCCTGCATGTGGAATGAAGGGGACGGGCAGGTGGGCATCACGGGACATGTCTCTCATACGCTATAAAAGAGAGAGAGTCGAATTTCTTGTGACTCGCCGGAACCAGACGTAGCACGGATGCGCCTCTAATGCTGCCGCTATCAGTGGATTCGATTCAGTAGTGTTTTAAACAATTTGCTATGAGAGAGGACGTGACTAGGTAACGACCAGGTCACATAAGGTTACATAACTTGTCATACCGTGCTATTATAATGAGCCTTTATAAGTCATATATATATATATAAATAAAAAAATGAAATGAAGTCTGAATAAACCCAATAAACAGCTTCTGCAGGACACTGTACATAAAAAAAATAAATAAATAAATAAAAAAAAAAAAAAAAAATATATATATATTTTTTTATTTTTTTTATTTTTTTTTAATTACGTACAGTATCCTGCAGAAGCTGTTTATTCAGTTTATTCAGACTTCATTTCATTTTTTTATTTATTTCGCACTTAGCGTTATTAATTTCCTTTACTCATAATTAAAACTCAATTCATTATTTGATTTTCATCAAGGCAAATTATATTCTATTTTTCGTCTTAATGAAATTATTATTAATTTCTAACTTCTAATGAGCGCTTGTTGTAACCAAGAATAATTGGTGGGTTTTTTGTTGTTGTTGTTGTTAATGTTAAAAGTAAGGACGTGAATTAGATATGAACTCAAACAGATGATGTCAGTTGAGTGTCAGTTGGAAATGTGTTTGGGTGTGTACTGGTGTGTAACTGCTTTTTCTCCCTCTCCCATTATCTGTGCTGCTAAGTGAAGAGAAGCCAAATACAAGGGGCGTTCGAGTTAAACCAGGACTTGTGATTGCACATAACAACAGAACACGGTAATGAGAGTAAAAACGGCCGTTATTTCTCTATATAATCCCCTGCTACACTAATGCACTTTGATCTCAGCGTTTCACAAGTGCTTGGACAACATCAAGGTAGAAAGTTTTCTCAATACGCTGGAGCCACGATCGGTCTGGCTGCTTCACGTCTCGAACCCTGGCCTCCCAGGAACTCCTGAAATGGCCCGAATATGTGGAAATGTCTTGGAGCGAGGTCAGGACTGTACGGGGGATGTGACAATAACTCCCAGCTGAGTTCCTGTAATGTGCAAGTGGTGTTGGTGAATGATTGAGTGTACAGTTCACACAGCCAGATGCGTCTCTTCCGTATGTTGGTGACAAGTTGTCCGTAGATTTTCGATGATCAGGCGTTCCACATGCTGAATGTTCACAGGAACGACTGCAGTGGGCTCAGAGCGACTCAGTCTTACCACTTCATTCACCATTTCATCACAAGTCTCGGTTTTACTTGAACACCCCGTGTACACTGTACAGGTATGGAAATAATAATAATAATAATAATAATAAAAAGAATAGCAAAATAGTGAACAGAAACACCGCAGGTTTCTTTTTTCTTTTTTTAATAATGCATTATAATGCAATGCAAATGCTAAAACTCTCACAACGATACACACGCTAGATAGATTGCCACTTGGTGATATGATGCACCCTTTAAATTTATAAGACAATAAATAATGTTTTATTGCTATTATTAATTATAGGACAAACACTGAATACATCTTGTGCTAATTTAGAAATAAAAAAGTTCATTAAAGGCGCTGCTATGATTAATGATAATAACCCAAATCCAATCATGTGTCTGAAAACAAAAAGTATTGTGTAATTTGTTTACGGTTAAACATCATCCCTAGAAAATGGATGAGAGTCTTAACAGGTACTGACATTTGCTCTATAAATAATGAGCAGTAGTTCTAGTGGAATACACAAGTGTAATGATACGAGCTCTGTACACAGACAAGCATGGAGTAAATAGACATCTGTAGTTTTATAATATATTGTTTGCACCAAAATCTGTTACACTTTAAAGCAAGTAAGATTTAGCTATTAATCAATAAAAATGACTTTGTCGACTTTACTTTGGCGGCTTTAATAGCAAAAACTGGCTTAGGCAAAGACGTTTTTCAGAAGGCCCATGTCGTCCATGTCACGCGTCCGGTATTCACTAGTGATTGGAAGTTTGAATTATTTTAGTGTACGGTTATTTGAATCTGGTCCATCAAAATGAACAAACCTTTTTTTTTTTTTTGAGTCATTTAGTTAATTTCGTTCAGAAATAAAATAATGTTACATTTTCAATAAACAGACCCCCAACACGTTCCAATGATAAAAATATTACAGTGCAGCTAAGGACATATTATGATAAACAGAATGAGCAGCTCACCTCTCATATCTTCTAGTCCGAGTCGTTCGTTCTTCTGAATCTATCGCACTGCTTAGAACTGCTCAATTCTATAAAACGAAAGAATCACTCTCTGAGATCTCTCTCGTTCATCTGAGTCACGTTAAAGACTCATTCAAAAAGAACGAATCGTTCATAAACGACCCATCACTAGTATGCACTTTATTACCTGTTATCATTAAATTGAACTGTAATTCTGTTTAGGATAGAAAGATAGATTTCTGGTTATTTCTTTGGTTTATTCCAATCTGAAAAGTAATATTCACACATTAGTACACACAATAGTACATTTTATCATAAAACCATTATGCGTTTACTTTATTTTTTGCATGTCTAATAATATGTAATATGTAATGGCGTAATGTGTAATATGTAATGGCGGCTCACAAGCCAAGTAGGTACATACTGCTACCTGCTGTATCGGAGAGTGTAAATACACACGCGTACCCGGGAATGAACACCAAAAACATAGTTCACAGTCCAATACAGTGGAAAAAAGCTCTGAGTGAAAATGGCATTCGGGATTCCCCTCGCAATTTACTGTATAGACACAGAGGCAACATTTTACTGTGATATTCATTTCCTAAGGTGCAATTACAGTTTTTGTCCACATGATGGCAGTGTGGGGAAAGGGGACAGATTTAGTCAAAAGTGGATTGGTATGCCTTACATTGTATATTTGTTTCGTAAAAGACAAATTTCTCAGACTTAAGAACAAATCGGACTTATGAACATGCATCCCGGGACAGAACTGGTTCGTAAGTCGGGACTACCTATAATTACTTTATTAAAAACATGATAAAACAACAAGAGATGGGAGGAAAAAGATCGAATCAGTTATGAATCATGATTCTTTTGTATGGCATTTAATTTTTTTAAGTATTAATGTTGCAGTTCTGCTATAATCCTACAGGTGGTGTACACTTTAAACAATTCATTCATTGGCAAGCAGCACGGTATTGAGTGTGGTAGGAGCAAATTTTGCTAAGTCCAAATTTTGATACAAACAGAATCGCAATACAAATTAAATCGACGGCACGGTATCGTGATAATATCGCATTAAGTAATCCCTGGTGATTGCGTCTTTTAGCCCTTAAATATAACGTAGAATACTTAAGTAGCATATTATTTGTTTCTTTCTTTCTTTTTTTATTTGTGGTTTCTTCCCGAAATTGTTATGTTAATAAAACTGGAAACTATTTATGGTTATTGTTTTACCATTTTTTTTTCTTCTTCTTTTAATGCCTGATTAATTTAAGCTAAAGATGCTCATTAGCGCTGTGGTCAAGTTAGCCCATCACCCCTACAGAGAGAGCGCGTGTGCGAGAGTTTGTGTGAGCCATGGACTGGGTCAGCTTTTTCCTGTAAAAGAAAAGTGCCGTGCCAGCAGTGTTGTTGCTTTAACCAAAGAGCAAAACAGGACAATGAAGGAGGGGGAAAAAGTTACTGTTACTTAAAGTTCGAAGTTGAAATGAAGAAATGCTTACAAAGCCGGAGATCCCTGTATGTGACTGGGAGCAGTGGGTATTAATTAAGGAATAAAGCACCCGGGAGCAGGAAAATGATCCGTCAGATATGAGTAGAGTTACTCACATACTGTTACATGCCGTAGATTTTATGTTATTTTAAGAGGAATAAAAATGCTGAATTTTTACTGCAGCAGTCTCACAAGCCTCACTTATTTTCTTACTTGATGTAAATAAGACAACAAAAAAAAACAGCTACTGATCGTTGAAAAGTGTTAACTTCTTTTTTTTTTTTTTTTAAGTATCCTCCATATAAATCCATCTTAATAAGCTGTTACTATAGTAACACTAATGTATTAGAACGAGGATATTCATTTAACCCTATAAACAGTGTCATTTATGTTCTTCGTCATGTTCAGAACTAATTTCCGAGCTTTTTATACAACATTAATCCACACGCTTCTTATTCGGGAATTCAGACGCGCTGTGGAATTAATGAGCTCTACAGACGGAGCATTATACCGTGTTAGTGTGTTAGTGTTTGTGTGTGTTTGTGTGTGTATGTTTACCCCACCCTGTATTTGCGGCGTCCCTCCTTATTTCCACTGTGGTGTTTTTCTGGAGCGGCTCTTACACACTCCCAGTGTGCAGCACTGTACGCCATTCACGAACTCTGATGCCGGCTGGTAGACTTTTCCAGTCTTAGGGTCAGTGGAATCTTACAGGGTAGATCTTAAACACTGTAATGTGCCACTTGTGTTGTGTGTATGTGTGTGAGTGTATTTGTTCTTTCTCGAAGGGTTGGAGTCTAGGACCGCTTTCTTTTCCACAGGAACTTTGATTGCTTCTGTAACTAACATGTGGTCCAGAGACCGGTTTTAATCCGAATATCATTGTTTTTCTTTTTTCTAGTTTCGGGAAGCGTTCCGCCGGGAGTTTACGTCGCGGATGTGAGTGCATCGTTCTGGAGCCGTCCGAGATGATCGTGGTGAGTCCTGAGAACGCTGACACATGATGTTCTGTACATTTTGACATTTAGCTCAGAGCTAAAACTTTGAATGAAACATAAGTACATGAAAACGTAAGTAAAAGAAACTCATTGTGTTTGGGCTGCAGTGAGAACACAAACTTTCTTTATAAGAGGCTGGCGTTAGAATGTCCTACACACGACATACAATCCCGGGATTATTCCAGTATATCCAATAACACACTAAAAATAATGGTTGATCCTTGAATTGCGAAATTTTAAAAGCAACATGGGTTTACGTAATTTTTTTTTTTTTTACAATCCCCTCTTTCACTAGGTGTGTTTACATAGACATTTATATTGCACTAATAATTCTGGAAAAAATTAAACTGGAACAGTTCTTGCAAGTGCATTTGCAAAACCCATCAAGCTCCATGATGAAACTGGCTCTCATGAAGACCTTCCCAGGAAAGCAAGATCAAAACTGACCACTGCTGCAGAGGAGACGTTCATTTAGAGTCACCAGTCTCAGAAATCACCAACAGCACCTCAGATTAGAGCCGTTATTAAGGATTTACAGAGCATAAGTAGCAGATATACATCTCAGTATCAACTGTTCAAAGGAGATTATTGTATATTTTGGATGCCTTCAGGATTGTTTTACAGTGTCGAAAGAAATAACAATAAGGAACGACCATGGAGTTAGAAGGGGTGTACAAACTTTTGACTGGAATGTTTGCCCTAAGTAGGGGTAACTTTTGATGTTTCCGTTCCTGGTCACAGAACTCTCTCCCACCTTTCTTTACTTTTAGCCACTGGGTCTCTGGCTGCGAAAGGGGCACTGATCGATATATGTAGTAAAGCATCTAACCAATCATAGATGAGAATGAAGATTCTAGATATAAGATATATCCGGATTAAACGCTTTTAAACCCATTCAACTTTTTAGTTGTAAATCTTATCAGATCAGCATCCATGGAAACAATTTAAGAATGAAGAAGAAATATTGTCCATATAAATGTTTAGCTACTAAGGAAATATAGGAAAGATTAGGGAAACACTATGAAATAATCCCAGATGACCCTGCTCATGCCACGATGCCCATTAAACTTCACCGTGTCAGCTAGATTTGCATAATGCATAGTGAGAAAGGGGTCCAGGCATGTTATGTACACAGAGCAGAGAAAGAAAATCCATATACAGTAAACACAAGGGAACGATTTATTCTTAAAAATCCATTATGTTAATTATACTTCCAAACCGAACTTGGTGCCGATTATCCAGCAGCTATGTACAGTAAGCACAATAGAAAGGTTTATGCTAATGATGTGTTATAAGAAAGTAGAGCGGAAGAAAACCACTACACGAACCAATCACATGCCTCGCATTTATGTTTGTTTAGAATTGTTTATTATAACTGTTAATTACAGTATAAATGATCAGCCATGTGGATCAGAGTGAGTTTGATCTACTGTACACACTAGTTGGTGTAGAAATGAGGCTGCTGTTGTGGTACGACTAAATTGGGAGAAAATTGGGTTTTGAAAGAATTGAGAGGCTTCGTGCATTTGTACCAGTCAGTTGAAGAAACAGATGCTCTTCGTCAACAAGAACCTAATGCCGTTACCGAGGCAATTCCACCAATGCGACGCAGTCGAGCACGTTTTTATCCGCTTTATTCGTCCATCTCAGGACCAGGCACGTGCACGCGGTTATATACCGACTCGGCTAATCTCCAAGTCGGCGCATCGTACCCTTCAGCCGCATTTGGTGTTGGAGGAGTTCCGGCTGTGTTATTATTGGCTGTTGTGTCTCTGTAATTATGATCCCATGCAGGATATGGACACTGCACTCACTCTCGCTCAGTATATTCCCCTTTCGCTCGGCGCCGTTGCCATAGCAGCGGTTGGTAAGGTAGCGAGAGATTTGATGTGTAATCCCAACGGTGGAGGGAGTGTGAAATGGGAGGCTGCAGTGAAAGTACAGATGAAGAGGAGAGTATGAGTGTGTGTGTGTGTTGTGTGAGAAAGAGAAAGAGAGACAGAAGATGGAGACATTGCAAATGTGTTAATCTCATTTTCTCCTCAGAGTGGTGTAAGGTCACTTCGGCTAGCACTTCCTGCACAGAAATCTCAGATCATCATCATCATCGTGCAAGTTTGGTGCAAAATTGTGTGTTTATTCCACATGGGATCCTGAGGTTGTAGTATTAAAGATGCACAAACTAGTGTAACGATATGTATGCAGCAAAGCGTACGTAATACCGTGATCTTTGACCTTATGTCCACTATAACACCTGCACTGCAAGAAGAGTGGAAAACACCCTCTGTGTTTTTTTTTTCTTCTTCTTTTTTTTCTTTCCCTCTCCTCTATATTTGACGTAGACTTTTCAGTCCTAACACACGCTCACACATGCACTCTTACAGACAAGCTCACACACCCACTGCTATTTTTACGCAGTGCAAGAGATGGGATGGGAGGGGGAAAGATACAGAGAGAGAGAGAGAGAGAGAATAACCCGTCTCTCTGTTCCTCCGGCAGGTGGACTATATGGATGAGAATGAGGAGTATTTTCAGCGTCAGGCTTCGCATCGTCAGTCCCGTAGGAGGTTCCGTAAAATCAACCAGAAGGGTGAAAGGCAGACGATCATCGACACAGTGGAACCGTACCAAGCGGGCAAGCCGCCCATAACCCGCGGGTACCACACGGTGAGTACTACGCAACTTTGTACACATGCAGTGCTGTGTGTATGTGTGTGTGTGGTTTGTCTTGCTTTGGCTTCTGGACATCATGATGTGTGTTATAGTGGTTAAAGTTGATTGAGCTTCTTATCGATGGATATCACAGCTTAATTTTTCATAGCGTTCTTGTTTCACTATTGATTTCCGTCTCCTTTTCTATACATGTATATATTTTTAGTTTAAAAATTTTTTTTATTCATCTACATGTATACATTTACATACTTTTATATGTGCAGCTCTCTCTTTTCATCAAATTTTTGCAATACATTTCCATTACAAGTTTTTTTTTTTCTTTTTATTTTTTAGTAGGCTAGTAGCCAACTGTAATTAACAAAAAAAGTGCTGAAGCAGCAACTTAAGTGGAGAGTTTATCCGGAGAAATGTTGAGACGGGATTCTCCAAGTTTATACCATTTCTCAAAAACCTTAAAATAAGGCCAACATTTTTTTGGCAAGCTCAGGCGAGTTATGTGTATGTTTCTGAATTTCAGAATAAAATTTCTCCTCAAAGACTACGGAAGTATTTCAGTTTAAATTTGACCCCATCTGTTTGCTAATGTATTAGACTTTCTAGATTAAAACAATGGATAGTAAAAAAAGACATATTAAAAAAAGTTGTTGCATTGATAGCAATGTAAAATTAAGCTGGTCTTATTCCTAATTAGGGATTTTAATAAATACAGTGGAACCTCGGATTACGAGCATAATTCGTTCCGGAAGTGGGCTCGTATTCCAAAACACTCATAACCAAATTTAATTTTCCCATAAGAAATAATGGAAACTTAAATTATTCGTTCTACAGCCCCCAAAAATAAATACATAAAAATAATTAATGCAAAATATAAAGTAAAAATAAAACAAATTAACCTGCACTTTACCTTTAA
>JAQMYK010000002.1:5538188-5553769 GCA_030014345.1 Clarias buthupogon
AGATGGCTCATTTCTGTCTAGGAGACAAAGAAGAGATTAACATGAGATCTCATCTTGGAGTTTCTTTGCTATGGGTTGTTTCCTCAGCTTGCTACGTTAACACCATAGCCATTGTTACCTCACTTTGAGTCAGCAACGTAAAATTTATTTCGGCTTGCGGTGACACCATAGCAGATTTTTACCTCAGATTGTGTTAATCCTGTTGATTTTCGATACCTCAGCTTGCTCAGTTAGCGCCATATTCTTTGCTACATCAGCTTGAGTTAGCATCAAAAGCATTGTTAACTTGGTTTACATTAGCGCTCTAACATTTGTTACTTTAGCTTGTTTGTATTACTGTAATAGCATTTCTCACCTCAGCCTGTGTTAGCACCACAGCTTTTACCTGTTACCTTCACATTAGGATACTGCCATATAGCTTGCTACCACAGATTTAGGGCTGCGGTTCTCATTAGCTCAATTAGCTTTGTCACTTTTATTACCCCAGCTTGCTCGATTAACACAAGCCTTTGTTAAATCCATTGTTACAGGAACCTGCTCATTTATCACCATAGCTTTCATTACCTCATCTTGACCGCTTAGCACTTTAGCACTGTTTGTTCAGTTAGCCTCATAGCGCCTAGTTGTCGAGTTCATCTCACAGCTTGGCTTGCTTGCTTAGCATTAAAACCTTTAAATATATTAGCTTTCACAGAAGAATTTAGTCACAGACAAAAATCACGCACATAAAAGCAGCTTTTCTGATTAGCGGTCGTAAAAGACATAATGTGACACACACAGAGAAGATGTGTCTTTCAAACAGCAAATAATCGAGCGAAATGCTCTGCGTTGCATATAAATTCACCTGACTTGATGTAGATTTGTCCAAAGCCATCAACACGCACTGATTTAAGCGACAGAAGTGTTAGCCGTGAATCCTTTTTAACGGAGGGTCTGCTGGTGAGACGAGGAAGCGTAGATGAGAAGTGACTGCGGGCCCGGTTGACATTTTGTGTCTGTGAGGTTTCAGGATGTTGTCTAACACGCTGCCTGCTCCTGTTGGGGCTTAGACGCTGTGTGAGCAAACCGAATCTGAGAGTGCGTCCTGATTTACAAACCCTGCTCGTAAGGCTTCCTGGCTTCCAGGACGATTTCCGAAGCATTCGGGTTCTTTGGTTTGGCGGGTGATTTGGCAGGATGTTGTTTAAAGACCTATCAGACATGTGCTTACGTTAAATTTTTATACCATGATATTTAGATAACCTTTATCCCGTTGTGCACATGACATTTGCTAGCTCAAGTCAGGGAGAAAAAAAAAACACATGAATAGCCTTATTAGTAGAGTTACCAACCTGAAGTCAATTATTTATAACGGTGCACGCTGAAGCATTTTATGGGTCAACAATTCAACTTTTATGTGTCATAATATGACGGATCATATTTTTTTTAGTCCATTTGTAGATATGTTTAATGTTGTGGACCATGCTTGTTTATTAATTAATGTTTTTTTCCTTTATTTTTTTTCTGGCCCCCAGCTCCCAGCGGACTTCAGCAGGCTTCACCTGGCTGACGGGATCCACCCTCAGGTGACCCACGTCTCCTCCAGCCTCTCAGGATGTAGCATCACCAGTGACTCCGGGAGCAGCAGCCTGTCCGACATCTACCAGGTAGCACGCACTATCTGACTTGTAGACATCCTACAGTACACTCTTCCACCCATGCACACTTCCTTTCCTAAGTAGTCTCTTTATTTTTGCGGGATAGTTCTTGCTATTGGATAAGAGCGTAAATGATTGCAAGGACTCGCTTCTCTCTGTCAATATTTATCGTTTAAACATTTTCCTTCCTAGAATGACCCCTAAGAGCCGCGATGTGCTATCGAGTCGATGGCTTTGTTTAAAGAGAACCGACCTGGGTGTAGCTATCCGTGTGTGTGTGTGTGTGTATCTGTAAGCCTTCTTCAGCTCTGATTAATTGTGTTTGGCTACGTGTTTGCTCTGCTGCTTAATTGATTTACTGAGTACATTTGTGATGTGCGCATTGGATTAGAATGGCTGTATGTGTGTGTGTCTCACATCTGTGGTCTTGGCCTGATGGCCATCTATTGAAGTCTTATTAGTGGTTGTGTAATGATGTAGTGAAAGGAGCTTCTTTCTTCCATCGCCATCCTTTATTCCTTCCCTTAATCCAGCTGTATTCCTGACGCTCTATACTGCAATCGTCACTCTTCACACCTCAATCTTACCCCCAAAAATGCTTCTGATGCTCCCTAGTGCACGTCACTCTACATACAACCCTAAACCCCAATGCACTCCCTACTTCACTCTTGACTCCAATACCTCTTACCTTAACCCCCAGTGCACTTCAAGCGAACATTATTCCACTTTGGACTCCTACAGCTCCTACCCTAACTCCCCCCAATGCACTTCCAAATACTCACTACTGTACCACCTACCATAACTTCCCCTAATGCACTCCAATCACTCACCACTCATGACTCCTGCACCTTCTACCCTAACCCTAAATGCACTAAAGACACTCCCTACTTCACTCGTGCCCTGCCAACTTCCTACCCTCACTGCACTCCTACTGTATATCCCTCTTTACACGCCTCCTTCGTCCTTGACTTTTTTACCACCTTCCTGCCTCCCCACACCTTCTTTCCTTGTGCCCTGCTGCACTCTTTACTCCTAACAACACCTACTCTCCGTAATGAATGCCCTCTTGACACTCCACATCCCTTTTTCTGCACTTTACCTCATTCCGCCGGACCTAGATCTCCTTCTCTTCATTGTTCTCGCTCTTCCTGCACGCATGAACCTGCGATCTTAAGCAACTGCATTAGTTTTTGCCACGCATATTAAGCTCTGTAGCACTGAAGGACTGGGTTTTCTGTATTAGTCATCTTTAGCTGATTCACTTGTAATGCTTCCAGACAGCCGGGTTCTCCTGTTATCTCCCTGACGGTATCCTACAGTGCTTTGGGGTTTGGCCCAAAGAATCGGCCCTCGTTCTCAGGGACACTAGCAACATGGCTGCCTTTTTTGCATTTAAATAAATCATTGCACAAGTTCTTCAGAGAAGCTTGAAAGCATTGATCCAAGAATAGCCGTCTGAATTATTAATGTTCACTTCACGCTCATCTGATCCGTCCAAACAGCGCTACGGATTGCACTCAGCGGCTGAAAAATAGATCAGCCCGCTTATCGGCGAGGCACGGATTTACAGCGACCGCCGGCATCTTCCCTGATTAGCTGTTAATGGTTTCCAAGGCAAAACATCTCTCTAGCTGCTTAACGTACATCACTCACGATGGTCGATTTACACCTTGGCTGAAATCAGCAGGGAGCATAAATTGAATAAACCCAGTGTCCTGATGTGGTCTGTTCGTGTAGCTAAACGTTATGTACCGGAATTGTCTGTATTTATGGTCCAGGGCATTACATAACGGCGTAATTATTTCTAAGTGGATAGCACTGTCGCCTTGCTCCTGCATCGTCCGGGTTCGATTCCCGGCCAGGTTCGATTCCCATCTCTGTGTGCATGGCGGTTGCATGTTCTCCCCGTGCTTGGTGGGTTTCCTCCAGGTACTCCGGTTTCCTCCCATAGTCCAAAGACATGCAGGTAGTCGGTGAATGAGTGTGCAAGTCTGTTTGTACCCTGCCCTAAGTCTCCTGGCATGGGCTCAAGGCCCCCCACGAACCTGAACACAGGATAAAGCGGTAAAGACGAGTAAAGATGAGATGAGTGAGTTAGTGAGAGTGAGAATACATTTGTTAATTAATATTTAGATTTTTTTTATTTTCATCATGAATGGTGGGGTAATTCAAAGCCGAAAGAAAAGAAATTTTAACGAAAAAAAAGATAAGAGGTGAGAGAGAGATCTTATCAAGATGTTCTGAATATATTAATATTAAATTCAATTAAAGTTAAATAATTTAACTACTGCAGACCAATTCAAAAGTTGTGTGTGAAATAATAAAATCTGTTACAATTAAATTATAAATAAATGAAGAAAAACAAACCAAGCACAAAATAATTCTGACCTTCAGTATAGTTTTGTTAAGCAATAAACGAGCATGCACTACTCTGATCCTCTTCCCCTTCACTCCACCCTCCGCTCTATAGAGGGGGGAAACCCCACCCACTCAGATCTAGCTTAATTCTGATGCGTTCTTCATACCATACCATACCATACCATACCATACCATACCATACCATACCATAGTGTGTGAATATTTGATGAGTCATTTGGACGTCAATTGATTAGAAGGAAAATGGTGCTGAAACAGGACTTTCAAAAATTCAGCTTGCTCAGCATCATGCATTTTGAGACTGGGGGTGAGGATGAGGATGATGACGGGAGTCAATTTGGGCAAATTTGTCACCCAGAGGGATTCGTGGGTGTTTTGCATCAGGCAGGTAAGAGGCATCGCTCGTGCATCGTCTCACCCCCTGTAATGGCTAATGCATGGTGCGCAGCTCTTTTGTTATTATAGTCTGTGAAGTGAGCGAGGTAGGCGGCGGTCTGCGCTTACCTGCATGCACAATTAGCTGCCGGTGACGACGAGGTCTTTTGAAGCGGGTGACGTCTGTTTTCTTGCTGCTCTTTTCCTTGCTCCGTGTTTTGATGTCTCGCGGCAGCTCTCCCCCTCAGAGGTGTTTAGACGTGACCTGGTCGATCTCGAGTTATTGTTATGGAACTGATGAAGAGGTTTGATGTGAGACCTGAAGAGAGTCTATTTTTACTTTGTTAATTTTCTGTGCTTTACTGGTCATCTAATGGTGCTGGGTTTTATAGATTCGGGCTGTTTTCAGAGCTCACTTCCATACTTAGGATTTTTATTTCGGATCATGTTTTTTATTCATTGGTCCACTTGCTTGCATAAATACTTCTATTTGTTCATTGCAATGGTTTTGGATGCTACTACTGGGTCTTATTTTAGAGTTCTTAATCTATTTTGTTGCTGCTGCTGCTTTTAATTAGTACATTGCATTTATTTTTGCCCTTCACGATTTCACGTGGGTTTTTAAAACTCCACTCAGTCATCCATCCGGTCATCATGCATCCACCCATATTGGAATTTATATTTCCTTTATTGATGTCCTTTTTTTTTTTTTTTTTTTTTAAATACTTATGGATCTTAGATTTTAAGATTCTAAATATTTTTTTAAAAACCTCTACATTTTATCCATCCTTTAATACATCCATCAGTTCGTCTATCCATCCATCCATCCAGCCATCCATCCATTGTTCTTTTGGTTCATTGCAGTGTTTTTATGCTACTCCTGTATCTAAGGGTTTAGTTTTCTTATGTATCCATCCATCCATCCATCCATCCATCCCGCCAGCCATTAATTCTTTTACCTTATATTTGCTTTATTGCTGTGGTTTTTTAATACTGATGTTGGAGCTTAGATTTAAGGCAACTAGGTTATTACTAATTAAATTGTTTGTACATCCATCCATCCTATTATTTTATATTTACTTTATTGCAAAGGTTGTTGATACTGATCTTTGATTTTCGTTTTTAGGCTTAAAGGATTTTTCCATTGAGCCATCCACCCATTCATCTATCCATCCACTTTCTTCTTTTAAATTGACTTAATTGCAGAAGTTTTTAAAGCTACTTCTAGATATTAGTTTTTTGGTTCTACGTTATCCATCCATTCATCTATCCATCCATCCATCCATCCATATACCCATCAATCCCTGTATTCAGTTATCTTATATTCGCTTTATTGTTGTGGTTTTTGATACTACTGATGGAGCTTAGACTTGTGGTTTAATTTAACTGTAGATATTTTTTTTTTAAAAAGGAAAAAATAATTAAATAAATATATATTGATCCATCAGTTCATCCATCCATCCGACTTCTTATTTTATGTTTACATAATTGCAAATGTTTGATACTACTCCTGGATTTTAGTTTTACACTTTAAAGTTATCCATCCATCCATCCATCCATATAGCTACCCAATTTCTTATCTATAATTGTATTAATTGTAGTGGTTTTCAATGATGGTACTAGATCTAGGTGATTCTTTGATCCATCTATCCATCCATCCATCCATTCATTCATCAAAACACCATCCATCCATTTTCTCACCTAAAATGTTATTCATTGCAATGGTTTTGATGCTAGACCTACATCTTTGTTTTTAAGCTTCTAGATTGTTCTTTGATCCATCAGGCCGTCCGTCCGTACATCCACCCAATGATCAGTTATTTCATCTCTGTATCCCCCTTAGTTAAGATATGCTTCATTGCTATGTCATTTGATAATTTTTTTTAATGCTTCTAGTTTATTCTAAGAAACATCCATCCATCCATCCATCCATTACTTTGAGTTAAGGTTTTTTTTTTTTTTTTAATGTTTTTTTTGTTTCGTTCCGCTTGTGTGTGTTATATGGAATAGGGTTCAGTTGAGCTAGTAGACACAGAAATAAGCCCTGAATATGAGATTATTCTTTCTCACCTGTGTGATCTACATTCAACACCTTGACACTGTGATTAATATTAAGAAAACCTGATAATTGATTCTTTCACCATTTCAGGTGCATGTACAGTATACACGCTGTATTGATTTAATCTCTGGCAAAATCAGATTTCTTACATTTTTACCGATTATTTCCTAATCCCGCTGGTTTTGTCGTTCGACCCCTAGGCCACGGAGAGCGAGCCAGGCGACATGGACCTGAGTGGCCTCCCCGAGACCGCCGTCGACTCCGAAGAGGATGACGACGAGGAAGACATCGAACGCGCCTCTGATCCGCTCATGAGCCGAGACATCGTCCGTGACTGCCTGGAGAAAGACCCCATGGACCGGACCGACGATGACATCGGTGAGACACGCGCGCCACTGAAATGCTCGCAGTCAGAAGCTGACGGTGAAGTTTGCGATATAAAAGAAGTTGTTTTGACTTAAAAGTGTAGAGAGAGAACTAAGAGCTGTGGAGAGATCGCTCGAGGATGGAGAGGCGAAGCGAGTTCATGTCACGGGGCACTGAGGACAGCGGTCAGGGGTGGTTGGTTGGGGGAAGGGGGTGTGTGTGTGTGGGTGTGGGGTGGGTAATATGTTTTCTAGGTCAGCTGCGCGACAGGGCTTCCCTGAGCGCATTAAAGTTTGATTTGCAGGCCGTCGCTTCACGCTGACAATTTAACACAAACCAGCCAGCACCCAGACATGCCGCGAGCAGCAAGGGGGCAGCACACACACACACACACACACACACACACACACACACACACACACGCACACTGCGGACTCATCCGGACTGTCGCACACCAGCTTGAGCTGAAGTTGATTTATTAAAAGTAATAAGTGACAGGAAGAAAGTGAGCACATCTTCCTCCCTGATGGACGCAGTAAACACAGACACAACGTCAGAAATCAATTCTGAATTATTTATTTTTCCTTCATGGATTTTGTGAGCTGAGGACGAGGGATGAAAAGTGACCTTCAGGCTGCAGAAGTCCTGAACGCACTCTCGCTCTCTGCATCACTTTCTGTGCCTGTCTCTTTATCTCTCCTTTGTTCTGTCTCTCTCGCTTTCTGTTTTCTTATGTTGTTTATTCTTATTTTTCTTTTTGCTCTTTCTGTCTCTTTCTCACTCATTCACGTCCCCTCATTCTTTCTTTCTTTCTTTCTTTCTCCATATATTACTCTGTATCTTTGCTTCTGTCTTTACTTCTTCTGTTTCTTCTTCTTTTACTCAGTTTTTTTTCCTCTTACTCTTTGTGTCTCTTTGTATCTTTGAACTGTCTCTTTTTTGTCCTCACTCTCATTCTCTCACTCGCTCTGTATATTTCAATTTGTCTTTTTGTTTTTGATCTCTTTCTCTTTTTTTCTGTCTTTCTGTGTATCATTCTCGTTTTTCTTTTTCTGTGTTACTCTGTAGCTTTCTATTTTTTCCCCTATTTTTCTCTTTCTTTGTCTCTCTCTCTTTTACTTTTTCTTGATTCTCTCTCTCTCTCTCTCTCTCTCTCTTTATTTCTCTCTATTTCTGTCTCTCTCTCTCTCTCTCTCTCTCTCTCTCTCTCTCTCTCTCTCTCTCTCTTATTCTCATTCTCTCTCTTTCCCAGAATTACTCTGTATCTTTTTCTTTTCCCGCTGTCTTTTCTCTTTCTCTGGTCCTCTGTCTCTCTTTTTCTCTTTCTCTGGTCCTCTGTCTCTTTCTCTTTTTCCCTTTCTCTGTATCTCTCTGTCTCTTTCTTTGTCCTTGTGTTTTTGCTCTTTTTCTGTATGTCTCTCTCTTCCTAATGTTCTCATTGTTTTTCTGTTTTTTTTATATATTATTCTGTATATTTTTGTCTCTGTCTCTTTTTATCTTTCTCTTTCACTCGCTCTCACCCTTTCTCTCTCAAAATCTACCTTTTTCTTTTCTCATTTGTTTTTATACTTTCTCTCCCTATTTCTTCCTCTTTCTCTCTGTATTACTGTCTCTGTGTTTTTGTCTTTTTCTGTCTCATTTTTTCATCTCTCTTTCTCTCTTACACACATACAGTAGTTTTCCACTTTGTAACGTGTCTTCCTTCTGTCTCGTCCTGTTCCCCAGAGCAACTGCTGGAGTTTATGCACCAGCTGCCAGCCTTTGCCAACATGACCATGTCGGTGAGGAGGGAGCTGTGCGCCGTCATGGTGTTCGCCGTCGTGGAGCGAGCTGGAACCATCGTCCTTAACGACGGCGAGGAGGTCAATCCTAGTTAACCCTTTCATTTCTGAAATGATTTACTCTGTGCTCGTTAAAGTACAAGACAATACCTTCAGTATGATAAAATGTGACTATAATGAAACATATAAAATAGCTTGTATCTGAATTTGGCGCGTAGCTGGACTCGTGGTCGGTGATCCTGAACGGCTCGGTGGAAGTGACGTACCCCGAGGGCCGCACCGAGATCCTCTGCATGGGCAACAGCTTCGGCGTCTCGCCCACCATGGAGAAGGAGTTCATGAAGGGAGTGATGAAAACCAAGGTGGACGACTGTCAGGTGAGATCACGGACATGACGACTCTCCTTTTGTTTTTCCCCCCCTTGTTTACCTCACGTCGAGTTCGATATAAATAAAACGTGTTTGCCAGTGTTGCAAGAGACAGCAGCCTTCATTGTGTAAAAAATTTTTTTTAAATAAGTTAATTAAATTCTGGTTGTTTGGTTGTTCAGGGTTTCTAGGCAGCCTGAGAAAGTCTCTATTGTCTTCTTCGCCAATTCCATTTAGTTCTTATAATAACTCCTTTTATGGTGCATTAAAATAATGAGTGTGTGTAAAGTACCCTGGGAGCAAATTAGTCAAAATTTGGCATTAATATAAACTTTGGCAGCGTTTCAGTCCACCAGACTCATCACCACTTTTGTGTCATCAGCAGCAGTGCGGAAATATTATTTATTTCTTTATTTCTTTATTCATTTTTCTTAAGAACAAATCCAGTCCGAGAATGAAACATGTTGGCAGTCTGTACCATTAAGAAGAAAAAAAAAACTTTAGTCCAAAAGTTTGTGCACCCTCACTTTCTCCTTTATAATTTTTTTGGGGGATTTCAGATTTCGCTTCTGGATGATTTTCGGCGTCTCTCTGGCAGCATGCTCAGTTTTTAATGATGGTCTTTACCCTATTTTTAAAACTCTCTCTAAATGCTCTAACATTTGTTATTATATTTTTTCTCCCAGCTTTGTGAAGCATCAATATATATACTTTCTATTTTAGGTCAACGTTCTTCATGCTTTTATATAAGATTTAAAGTAAACGCGTTCCGAGCGTCGTACCTCTTTAAATAATGCCTCGAAAACAAGTCCAATAAATTAACCAGAGGACGTACTGTAAGCCGGGACGCAGACTCTTAAGTGTGCAAATCTTGGCTCAGAGCTGAAGTATTATGGGTTGTGGTGTAATAGGAAAACATATACACAGATCAGCCATAACATTAAAACCCAAATACATGAAGCTCTGCATTCAGGCCTCCACAGTTCTGACTCCACCTCTTGGGGGGGGTGCTGTGGTGTCTGGCACCGGGACGTTGGAGGCGGATCCGCAGATCAGACTCGTCTGTCCAGAGTATTCCATGGATGCTTGATCGGATTTTGAGGCCGGATCAATATCCTTAAACTCTTTGCCTGTTTAACCCTACACGCAGCAGGCGGTGATGCACTGAGTGTGCTGGTGCTTTTCTCTTGTGACTAACATTAACCTTTCCGAGCTGCATTGACTTTTCTGTGGATTCGGACGGGACAGGTTGGTCCCATTAAGGGATAAATGAGCCCTGGGTGCCTATGATCCTATGATCCTATCACCAGTTTCCTGGGATATAACTGATATTCAGTGTTATACATTTCACCCAGTGGTGATGTAAGTGTTGTGACTGATCCGTGTATTAAACATTTTAATATTTTTCCCCCCTTTAAGCTTTAAATCAGCTGGTATTACACCATTGTTGAGCATCAGTAGAAATAATCAGTGATCAAGCAGCACTACCACAGCTCTCTCTTGCCAAATGTCTTGAAATAAAACCTCAATAATAAAAAAAAAAAAAATTAAAAGAAAAGAGGCCGGTCTACTTTCTTTTTTTCTTTTTTTTTTTTTTTTTGCAACCACTTGCAGGAAGTGATTTTTATGGGTGAACACAGTTCAGTTGTCAGGTTTATGAGCCTGATTACACTCTCTTCGATATCTGTGGCATCACAGGGATTGAAACCTGCAATCTCTTACTCTCAGCTGTGAAGGAATGAAACGTCTATATAGTAGATATAATCGTTTTAAAGTCGCCAGGTGTAAGTTTTGTCCATAAAATTGTATCAGCCTATGAATGTTTTAATTATCTGGATTTTCAGCCTTTTTTAAAAAAACTAAAAAACTAAAAATAAAGACATGTTCTCATTTAAAAATCTTGCAACCTTCTGTCTTTTTCTCAGTTCGTGTGTATAGCGCAGCAGGACTACTGCTGCATCCTGAACCAGGTGGAGAAGAACATGCAGAAGGTGGAGGAGGAAGGCGAAATCGTCATGGTGAAAGAACACCGCGAGCTCGATCGCACCGGCACCAGGAAAGGACACATCGTCATCAAGGTGAGAGTCTGAGGACCTAGTTAACAGGTACATCGGCGGGGAAAAAAAAAAACTGACATGTTTATTCAAACGGGACTAAAATGATGCCCTGTTTGAATAGAGCATTAGATATCCTGTAAACTTTGCTTTAAATGCATCAGGAGTGATATGTGCCTTATTGAGGATGATTTCTTCCCATAAGTCGAGAGATTCGGCTCTTAATCGTGCGATAGAGAGATTAATTACATGAACGTATATCAAGCAGGTGGCGTCATCGATTCTGCAGCCTGAAAAACATCTGCTGAAAGGAGCGCAGTGATGTTAAAGTCAGTCTGCAAACCAAATGAGTGAAGACACTTTTCAGATTGCAGGAAGACTGAAAGGTCACAGAGGCTAGCCACTTCACACATCTTCACTAACGAAGCCTGATCGTATCGTTGCTCCATTCCGCAGGGCACGACGGAGCGTCTGACCATGCACCTGGTGGAGGAGCACTCGGTGGTGGACCCCACCTATATTGAAGACTTCCTGCTCACCTACCGCACCTTCCTGTCCAGCCCCATGGTGGTGGGCAGGAAACTGCTGGAGTGGTTCCATGACCCCAGCCTCAGGGACAAGGTAATAAAATTTGTGATAATAGACACTGCATATTAAAAAAAATACAAATCACGTGTGTATAGTCTTTTCAGAAATAATAAGGCTTAGGAGTACAGATCGAAAGGTAAGGGGTTCAAGTCCCGGCATCGGCAAGCTTGCTACTGTTGTGCACTTGAGTCAAGGCCCTTATCCCTGTCTGTTCTCAGGATGCTGTATAATGGATACATCTGTGCTCCGACCTCAGCTTTCTAACAAACCAAGTTTGTTAGGTATATATACTAATTAGTTTAGGATTTACTTGGACAATTATAAAGTGCTGCAAAAAAATATTTGGCCATTACTGTTTTTTGTGTGTGTGTGTGTGTGTGTGTGTGTGTGTGTGTGTGTGTGTGTGTGTGCATATTTGTCACACTTTAATGATTCAGATTTTAATATCGAACGAAGATAATCCGAGTAAATACAAAATAAAGTAAATTTTAAATGATGCTTTTATTTATTAAGGTAAAACAACCGAATCTACAATACAGTACCTGGCCCTATGTGAAAAAGTAATTTCACCCATCCTTTTTAAATCATGAATGAACTGTGATTAACTTGCCACACCCAGGCCTGGTTACTGCCAGACCTGTTGAATCAAGAAATCACTTAAATAGGGCTTGTTTGACAAAGTGAAGCGTACGAAAATATCTTAAAAACCAACACATCATGCTGCGATAAACAAAGTAACAGGCATGTACAAGTCTGGTGCCCAGTTACTGAAGGCATTTCTACGGCTTTGAGACTGCAGTGTGAGAGAAAAACTGCATTTTGCGTTTACTCGGGGTATCTTTGTGCAATATAATTTTTTTTTAAATTTATTTGAATTATTTAAGTCTCCAAAAATAGAAAAGGAAGGAGGGGGCAAATACTTTTTCACAGCACTGTATCGTACTTACTTTTAAAATGTCCAGTATTTTATGATCAACAGAAGACATTTCCTCATATGTAATGCCCTTATACTGTACATACTGTAATATTGTATTTTAAATCCGTACTCATTTATTCTATGCTCTACCATCCCTGCTGTTTTCTTATGACAGTAAAAACAAATATTAGAATCTAAGTAACGGATAAATATACTGATTAGAAAAGCCAAATACTTGAAGACAGAATGAATACAGCTTGTACTGATGATAATAGTGGATTTTTGTGTTCCCAGGTTACACGGGTAGTCTTGCTGTGGGTGAACAATCACTTCAATGACTTCGAGGGCGACCCTGAAATGACGCACTTTCTCGAAGAGTTTGAGAACAATCTAGAAAGGGAGGTCAGTGTTTTTTTTTTTTTTTTTTTATAAAAAAAAATCTTTTATTGCTACAAATGTTTTTGGAACAATGTTGACTGACCTTAAGCTACAGTAATCTTTCTGCTCCTGTGTGTTGAAACAGAAAATGTTTGGGCACTTAAGACTGTTAAACATAGCCTGCGCTGCCAAGGCCAAGCTGAGGGTGGTGACTCTGACTAAGCCGTCACGCGAGGCTCCTCTGGCCTTCAGCCTGCTCGGCGGCTCGGAGAAAGGCTTCCGCATCTTCATTGAGAACGTTGAGCCGGGCAGCAAAGCTGCAGAAGCAGGACTCAAACGCGGAGATCAGGTACTTCTCATGACGTCCTGTAATTGAGCCATTTCATCTTTTTTTTTTTTTTTTTTCTCCCAAAAAAAAAAAAAAAAACACAACAATTGACATTGGTGACTTGTAGGAACTAATAGTTAAGGATGATGAGAAGGACTGTGGTGGCTCAAGACTGTGGGGTTACTGATGGGAAGGTCAGGGTTTCGAGTCCCAGCATTGCCAAGTTGTGCTTGAGCCAGTTGAGCCCTTGAGCAAGGATTTTAACCCTATCTGCTCTAGAGGGCGCTGTAACCTGGCTGACCCTGTGCTCTGACCCCAGCCGAGAAGTGGCAAAAGATTCAAATTAAAAATTGGTTGTTTGTGTGACAAGCTCAGTAACAACCTCATTTCCCCTCTCGTCTGTTCCAACCACTCAGCATTCAGCATCACCAGTATAATAATCACCGGCCTGATCATCTGTCATCATCTGCACCTGTTTCTCACTGGTTCATGCCCTTAAATTAGATGTTCTTTTATGTGTGTGAATGATTCATAGGTTACTATGTGGCTTACCGTGACAACCAGAAAACATTCCTCTGAAATTGCTCAGGAAGAGGGACTGGCCTGAGAATGAGAGCCAAAAATTATGAATCTGTTGACTCTTTGAAAAACAAGTTGATAATCCATAAATATATAATTTTCTCCATGTTCCTCTTAGATCCTCGAGGTGAATGGGCAGAACTTTGAGAATGTACAGCTGTCCAAAGCGAATGAGATCCTGCGCAACAATACACATCTGTCTATTACTGTGAAAACTAATCTCCTAGGTAAGTTTTTTTTGTACAAGAAAAAGCCAAAGGTTAAAACGCAGACCGCAGTCGGGCTTATCGCTGATGGATATCAGACCGAAAACTAATCTAAAATGTGCAATTTACAATACAAGATTCTTATTGAGTGTTTATATTGGATTATCGCTTGACTCAAGCTTTAGTCAATAATCAGCAAACCTTCATGCTTCATTAGGTTGCAATCGGGGTGAAAGCCGCTCCGAGATCAGCTCTTTTGAAGAAGTGTAATGAACGTATCTTCTCTGAGCAAACATAATTAAGCCACCATGTTTTCTCAGTGTTTAAGGAGCTTCTGGCTCGGCCGGAGCATGACCAAGAACCTGACCATGACGAAGAGCTGGACAGGAAGAACGGCGCTCCTCACATTCCCAAGATCGGGGATATTAAGAAGGCGAGCCGTTACTCCATCCCAGACCTGGCCGTGGACGTGGAGCAGGTGATGGGTCTGGAGAAAGCAAGCAAGAAAGCCAAGGCCAACACGGTGGGAGGGAAGAACAAGCTCAAGAAGATCTTCGACAAGACTCTGACCAGTATTCTTCCGCCCAAGCCGTACAAGTCAGTGAACATGCATGTATACAGCATACGTGTATATAATTGAACAGTATCACACGATAGGGAGTGCTGTGGTTGTGCTCTGATATTCAGCACAACAGCATGACACCTCGGGTGTGAGTCATACTACTTTGCTTTTATATAACAGTTATACAAATACCATTTAATATCGACAGTTCATCTAAGCACTTATTTTTCTCCACCAAAATACATCTGCTAGGATTGGCAGACATACAGCTGAGCTGGTGATGGACAGTTAGTGTAATTAACAGGGGTGAAAGTAGTAAAAGGTAAAACGTGAGAAGAATAAACCATGGAGATGGTGGACAATCCTGAGAAACTTTATTTTACATTTCCAATCATTTCACTTTAGAATATCGGCTCCCTTGCTGGTTGAATCCCAAATAACATTAAACGGAAGGTTAGTGCACTATGTAGGGTGTACAATCCCTAGACACACGCACAAGTAGTGCCCTTGATCAGAGAGGGGTTAGAGAGAGATTTGGGATTCAGCTTAAAAGTTTTGTAGCCCTCATTAGCCGTGAACGGAACAGCACGGCAATTCGGACCAACTTGAAGCAATTATTAAGTAGACAAACCGTTGTTTAAGATGATATATTGGTATCAGGTGTGTTTTCTTGCTGAAAGTTCTTCCATGACTGGTTTTGTGAGTTTTGGCAGAAAGCTGCTTGCCCTTCGTTCCAGTACTGTAGATCATACCGACCTACTTTCACCCATGTTGCAGATCTACAGTTAGTGTAATTAACGACTGTTAGAACATCTGTGATGCAGAGTAATATATATATAGTTAAAAGTCCCAGTGCTGTTGCGCTCTATTATCCCCGCTCATTAGTGATGCGCGGGTCGTCTGTTAGCCCGCGGACCCTGCGGGTAGCCCACGGGTCGGGTTGGGGCGGGTAAGGAAATTGTCGCTTTATTTGCGGGGCGGGTTGGGGCGGGTCATTAAAAACAAAAT
>JAQMYK010000002.1:5602359-5619602 GCA_030014345.1 Clarias buthupogon
GCATAACTTTTTTTCCCCTCCAATATACAAACTTGTACATACATGCTGCTTGTATATTATTGTAGCCCAGTTTGTGCTGAATAAAATGATATCAGACTTTAGACATTTATATGTTTATAAGTAGCTGAAAAATACACAAATGTGAGGACAGGTCAGAATCTCTTCAGGGCTCCAAAACACCCTCAGACTCCTAAGGGTTAAGCCAAGCAAGTGAATGCTTTAAAAACTTTATAAAATGGTATGTAATGGATGTAGCTTACTTTTGTGTAGATAACAATGAATAACAATGTAGATAGTAATGCTACTGTAACTAGCTAGCACCAGAAGCAAATGGCAGCAGAAAAGCTCATGAGAGTTCATTGGAAAGAAACACAGGATGAAGTTCTTTCAGTTTGGATCATCTTTGCAAGGGCTGAATTCGACATTTATAGTGCTATACACAGTGACTCAGATATGATGCACTTGAATGATGAAGGAAAAACAGGCTAAGGTAAAAGTTAGAGTAGTACTCAAGGTTCTTGTAGCAACCCATCTAACCCATTTAACTGTTTAATTACTAGTAATTAATGATTAATGTGCATATACATGATAGTCAGTGTGTTGGATGGACAATGGGTATAAATTATTGTGAGAATGTCATTTACAGTCAATTACAAGAGAGTAAACATAACCCTAACTTTCTTCCTAACCCTTGTCTGTTGTACTTTTTTTTTTTTTTAATTATTATTATTAATCTTGAGTTGTTCAGAAATTTTGAAGCATGAGAACATGCTGGTCCAGCATTACATCCCTGGGAGCTGAAGCTATAAATACTTCTACATCTGTTTTTCTGTGTAAATGCTGAGTTTGAAAAAAAGAAATCATGTTTCCATATGTAAGTATGCTTGTAAATGCAAAATTACAGTATCAGAGGAGGTATTTTAACTTTAGAAAGAGCGCACCATGACATCTTATTACTCCTTGAATTTAAGTGGTTCATCAAATAGAACAAAAAAGGTTTAGAACTTAAAGCAAACAGATATAAGCTTAGTTTCTTCCTTAAAACTTTTTTTTTCCACACAGATTTCTATGGGATCATGACATTGAGACAGGTCTGAACTTTATTATACAGCCAGTTCTTTAAGCTTGAACCAGAGCGAGCCTTCTGGCCTTCATCTTCATTAATATTCTGCAGCCAGAATATTAAACTTTAAAACTAGTCCTGTGTGAAAGTTCGGTTCCAAAACAGACAGCCAGTACTTCAACTGTCACTTCAATATCCCTATGCACAGAGCTAGGTGGAGCTGGCTGGCAAGTAGAAAGCAAGGGGCAACCTTCAGTTCTGAAAAATGAGTTCAACATAGAAGTGCCAAAACATGCCTTTCCTCGAATGACCACTAGGAGCTGGCTGAGAAAGTGCGTCAATTCCCATTGACCCTCACCATGTTAAAATGGCAACTTTTCCTCAGAAACAAACTTTCATGCCAAGTGCACAGGTAGATATTACAGCTAAAATGACCAAAAAAACAAACAAACCATAATATAATGCATAATTGTGGCATGGCTGATTTGAGTGACAGGTGCATTGTCACTCAAATCAGTCATGCCCCAATTGTTAAACCGCTAGATGTCTGCTATGCATCACTTTAGTTAACCAGCTAACTGGAATCATCATAGATTACCTTACCACCAGAAATGTAAGAGTTGACATGGGACTATGTATACGGTATGAATGATGGAGTTCAATCAAATGCAAAGTAATGTTAGAATATAAATTAATGTTCACCCACGTAGCCCACTTAGCATTTTAGCTAAGCTAAACCTAGACTAGCTATTTTCTGGTAACTGAGGAAAGTAGCTGCATTCCAACCAATGACCAGAGTGCTTCAAAATCGCTCTTCGGAAAACCTATGGGTGACATCACAGAGGGTTCGTCCAGTTCTTATAGAGGATATCATCTGTCTCTGTCTACAGTACCATTCGTCCACTGCAGCTGATCCAGAATGCAGCTGTATGCCTTCTTTTCAACCTTCCCAAGTTCTCCCACACCACCCAGTTCTCTCCTCCCTGCACTGGCTTTCTGGTTTTCCAGTATTAAATGTAAAACACTGATGCTTGCCTACAAAGCTAAAAACAGCCCAGCACTCCTTTAATCCTCAGCTGTAATCACACCATGCACCGCACCATATTCCCTCCAATCCTCCAGGCCGGTCCCACCATCTCTCAGAGCCCGAGGAAGACAAGTTTTCTGTTTTGGCACCTAGAACCACCTTTATATATACAGTGTATACATTAAAATTTCATTACATTTCAAATAAATGAAAGGACAATTGGTGTGTCTTTTGCCTTGAATTAAAAATGCATAAATTGTAACAACTTTCTGTGAACATCATTATATATAGTATGTAATATAACATCAGCATTGTACTGTAGTATGCGCGTTATGCGACCAACTCATGAATAAGCATTTGCAATGGTCGTAAAATATTTCAGGCGCTTCACATCTGAAAATCTTCCCTCTAGCAATTCTTTTGCCAATTGGCCCACAAAGTATATTTCATCTAATGCTGTAGCTAATGCGGAATTGACTGAATTTTATGCATTTTAACCAAACACAAAGCTTCTACAAGACCACTGTTGAGCCTTCGAACCCTTTTTTCCCCTGCTTTTATGAAGGCGACCACCCTGCAGAGTCGATCAATTGGTCAACCTGTTTCAATTGAGACTCGAATGTAACTCAGCCACAGGGTAAGGACAACTGTAAAGGCCCAGGATACAACATTTATCTCCAAATATAAACTACAATTTCAGCCTTGATGTGTGAACAGATGTGTCTCGCTAAAAGTGCCCTTACCCTTAAACTGCCCAAGTTTCTCACACATGAGTGCATATTAAAGCTGGAAGTAAAGTATAAGTGTTTGACAGGATTGTATTTTAAGGTTGACCTCTGGCGAAACTGCTTATGAAAATATTACAAGGAGTAACATTTGTGGCAGGCGAAGATTAAGCTGTCTTGTTTTATTTATGCAGTTACACAGTTTCCACATTGTGCAGTTTCCACAACTGAAGTGGTTGGAGTGGAATAAAACATTCCGGGCTGTTAACACTCAGAAATGGATTAATTTACCATTACAGCAACCTTAGAGCATTTTAAGCTCTTATACCATGGATGTTCAGAAATTACACTTCCTTGCTTTAAGAAAAAAAAAGCAAAAAAGAAAACACATTATACTATTTTGTTTATAATGTATAATGTATAGATGTGATATCCTGGTCATTCAATATATCCAGGTCATCAGCTGACTTCATTTTATTGCCACAACACATTGATGAGCCCAGACCTGACCAGCTGAAGCAACCCCAGATCATAACACACTGCCTCCAGACGCTTGTACAGTGTGCACTACGCCTGAAGGGTGATTCGTGTCATGGACCTCCCTTCTTACCCTGACGAGCCCATCATTTTGGAATAGCGTCAACTTTGAACTTTGTTATTTGCACCAAAAGACTTATGGAAACACAATTCTTATGGAAACACAATTGTTTAGTCCCAATCCGGTGAGTTCTTGTTACATTGTGTATGCATTTTACAGTAACAATGCAGCTTCACCAAGCATTTAAGTGATCTTCAGTGGTCATTCATGATATTTTTCTAAGCACATACCTTCCATGAAGTCCATGGTTCAACATTGTCCTTCCAGATTTTAATTTCGTGCTGGACAGTTCTTAACCCGAATGGCAATAACTTGACTCTTCTAAAATATAATTTACTTTTCATAGATATTTAGAATTGCTGTACTTTTACCATTTAGTCAAATTGCAAATTATCTTCCCAATCAGGACACCTGCCAATTCCCACCCACCAACCAGCTCTTGCTTTTCAGACAACATCTAACAGGTAGGAAGAGTAAATGCTTACATGTTCTTTCTTTGAGATGCATGAAGCCGACCAAGCAAATTATTATTATTATTATTATTATTATTATTATTATTTCTTTATTATGATTATTAATTATTATTATTTATTATACTTTTTTTTCTTCCCTCAACCACTGCTCTTGCTGTCTCACAGGGCAGCACAACACACCGGGAAGAAAAGCACCATCTACCCTCTATCTCATTCATGAGTCTAAGGTTGGCTAGTGTTGCTGCTATTGACAAGGTTGTGAGAATTTTCCAATAGTGCAATCAACCAAGAGCAAAACCCATTTCACTCCCTTGGCTCCCGGTCACTGACGGCTGTGGCATTGTCAAGACTTAGCCTCATGATCTCAAAAAAAAAAGAAAAAAAAAGCATATGCTTTCTGTTTCAGCCATTAGGTTTGCCTTTGTTGACCTTGATATCTTAGAATTTTTACTTGGAGTATTTGCCCCTAGCTACAAGCAGAACCTTTCATAACTTTTCTCATACGAGTTGTTTTTCTCCAACAAATTTGCAGTGATGAGATCTGACTGTGAGACCCAAACACAGGCTGTCTGATGCTGCCTGTTTACTTCGACAAAGCTATCCCCCTTGGCCTGAAATCTTATTATCTGTCCTGATTTTGTAGTAGTGTTTGGAAACGTGTTATAAAAACATCGATGCTGGATGCAACTTCTCTATTTTTATTTTTAAACAGCTGGTTAGCCTAAGCTGCAGTAACTCCAAGGCTTCTCAAGCAGTTCAGCAGGTAGACTTTCACCATACTGTAGTTTATTAACCTGCTTTCTTTTATAATATAAGAAAAAATTACTTACTGTATATCATGGACACATACAGTGACTGGTCTTGATCTACCGCTCATTTCTTCATATTAAATAAAATACAATTATGTAGATTAAATGAAAGAAATGGATTTTTTTTTTTTTACCGTGACAGGCTGCAAAGTGCCTAAGGATAACAATTTAAAAACTGGTTGTTTATGCAACAGCCTCAGCAGCGACCTCATTTCCCCTCTCGTCTGTTCCAACCACTCAGCGCTCAGCATCAGCAGTATACTAATCACCCGCCTGATCATCTGTCATCATCTACACCTGTTTCTCACTGGTTCATGCCTTAAGTTAAACTTTTTTATGCTTGAATGATTCATAGATCATTCATCTGCTCAGGGACAGTGACTAGACTGAAAATTAGAGACAGAAAAATAAAAAAAAGAGTCCTATAGAACGCTTCCACAAGACTATATTAAAAATACAAAAAAGTCTGGTTCAAAATATGAAGAAATTAGGGGCTGCTCAAGACATTTGTGCACTTCTGTATATTTTTTCAAAATATTCTGTACTCATTCAAGGTCAAAACAAACTGCCTATTTAAGAAGCAGTTAAATATTACCCCTAAACCTGCTAATTGCCCTCATTCAGCAATGTATCACTTTGAATGCTCTCTATTGTCTCCTAAATCACACACATCTGCTGGAAAGAAGACATAATCTTTTCTATGTTAATGTGACACCCTGTCAGTGATACTCGCTCAGGTGTTGTCCTGAAATGAATCCACTTTTAATTCTTTTTCTGATGTTTCCCAGAGTGAGTTACTCAATTTTGTGATTGATTTACATGCGCAATTATGTACAGAATCACTATAAAAAAATAAATAATAAATTAATTAATTAAAAAATGCTACTGTATATAAATCCACTGGTTATGAAACAGATACCAAGCATTATTCTTCTTAAAATTTCCTTGAATACTGATTTTCCAGTCCGTAAGGGGTCCAAGCACTGATGGTTCCAAAGCTGTAAAATGGACATCTAGAGCAACCCAGAGAACCCAGGAATAAAAAAGATCTGTCAAAATTCTTGCAAGAACAGTTTTGTCAAGTAAATTTGCAAAATCCATCAAGCACCATGATGAAACTGGATCTCACGAAGACCTTTTATATTTTAAATGAATGTAATTTGTTTACACTTACCAATGTCAATAACATTATGTTACTAGCGTTACAAAAGTAGTGTTTAAACAGACACATGGACATGAGGTGAGGTCTTACAGGAAATGGGGGTAATTTTATTTAGAGGGAGCCTAAGGAGTGAGCGAGGATGTTTTTTTTTCTTTTTAATAAACACATATAGGGCTTAGGATTGTATACTGCAGAGTCACATATTATTCTTTTTAGCACAAAATAGGCAGTATAATGAACAAAATTTTTGTTCATTATAAGAAGTTCCTCCTTCTTCCATAGCATGCACTTAAATAGCACTAGAAGATACAACTGGAAACAGGAAGTTAGCAAGGGTACAAATGAATAATGTCCAAAATGTTCAAAATCAAGTGTGTCTGGACTTATCCATACTCGGCCTGTATGTTCCGTACTGTAGGTTTTCTTTCCAACAAACCATGAGCCCCAGCTGTTTTTAGTCAGGAGATTTTGTTCTTTAATTAACAAGCAGGTGCAACTCGTGCTTCATTGGAATGAAAACCTCCAGCTACCCTGAGACTCTTTAAGACTCAACACACCAGTCATTGAGAACAGACAACAACATTTTGAAATGCCTAGTGGTATTATGACCTACAGAAAGATGGGAATAAATACAATGGTCACCACTGGCCTCCATGGTCCCTTGTTGGACTGAAGAGGTTGTTCCTACAGTAGATGGAGGTTTGATTGTTCATACAGTAAATAGAAGTTCTGAAGTAGTACATGGATATAACTCACAAAAGAATGTTTTCTTAGCAAATATGAACTCATCATATGAAGTCCCATGGGCCTGGACCTGCTTGTTTTTGTCATATTTGTGCTCTGGTTCATTAGTCTTGTCTTAGCTGCTTTGTGTCTCCTTTTCATGGATGATAACAAGATCTCATGGCCAATAGTCACAGCACGTTGGACGTCATGGTTATGAATAATAATGAAGCCCAATAAAACTCTGAGTCACACATTCTGGCTGACAGCTGGCTGGATTATGCAGAGGTCAAACAAATATGCAGGTATTTGAAATGGCTTAGTGTGTATGAAACAACAGTCTTGTTCTGCATTGCTGCAGCATATGAGCTGGCAATTCAGACGCAACAACACGAGGGTCATTTTACTTTTAGGTGGTAAACAAGAGAGTAATCGATGGAACTTAAGGCACACGTGGACTCGGTATCGTCCAAATATTCTGAGTGAAACTACACAATGAATAAAACTTCACAGAGATGGCATTTTAAATAGAATATAAAAGATGTTTTAAAATTTAAATGTGTGGTCTACATTTTGAAAGCGATACTTGATGCATAAAAAAGTCACATCCAAGTCAGTTTGATTTTCTGTGAGTGAGAGAGAGAGAGAGAGAGAGAGAGAGAGAGGTGCTTTGAAAGAGACTAAAATCAAACTTATGTATAATTAACATGCTGTAAAAGGCTTATAGTGCAGATCAGTTCAAATGTGCTCATTGCTAATCAAAAGAATTAAGCAGTAAGATGTTTATTTTTTATTTTTTATGGAGAGCTATACAGTGCAGACTGTGCAAAAGTCTTGAGCAACCCTCAATTCTTCATATTAAATCTATCCAGACCTCTGTAGTTCAACTAGGGATTGTGAAGGCCAATGGTGTCCACTCTATTTATTCCCATTTCCCTCTGGTCAACATTCACACACTACGAGTAATTTGGGGATGCTGTGCGTGGACACACCTAGCACTGAGAGAACATGCAAACTCCATGCACACAGACCCCGAGGCGGAAATCGAATCCGGATCCTGGAGGTGCAAGGCGACAGTGCTAACCAGTAAGCCACCGTGCTGTCTTCATATTAGATTAAATTACATTCAATGATGTAATGTTTTATTGTAAATGGCTACACAGTGCCTAAAGATACAATTTATAAATTGGTTGTTTATGTAGCAACCTCAGCAGCAATCTCATTTCCCTTTCTCGTCTTCATGCTGAGTCTGTCATCTAAAAATAAATGTGGCAAAATATGAAAAAGAAATTATTTAAATCTGAGTAATGGAAGGTGTACGGATTTTGTTGCATTTTTAATAACATGCTGTTATTAATCTTTTTGACAAGTGCTAATCCCGTCAAGCAATTATCAAAACGTGATACAATTTTATATAATATGACGTTAGTATTGCACAGCAGTCTATTCACTTCTGCTGTGTGCATCTTCCATTGTTTTGTCCAACATTTGAATGCCTCCACCCTCCTTTTAAGTGTGATGTCATATCTGTTTGCTATGAAGAATACAGTAGCTCCATTTTCAGTTCTTCCGTTAAATTATTTTAAAATGTTGGATCGAACAATGATATATTAATACATAGCCTGCTACTGTAGTATACACTATCCATTAATGCATATTAACAAAAGTTATTCCATAACCAATTAGCTTCCACCGGTTGAGATTTGGGTTTAAGAGAAGAGCTTAGATATTAGATTGGATTTGATTTGATTACAGATACCTGTTGATGATAAATACATGTACATGTAACAAATAAGAAATAACTCATGTCAAATAAATTCAAATCAACTCAGTTATTCATATTCTGTGCTTGGAGGTTGTGGTTACCATATTGCAATCAGAATGCAAATTCCCACCTTTACTTCCACGCTGGAGGCCAGATTTCTATTTGAAGGAAAGATGTGGATGGATGGAGTGAAAAAAGGGTATACCTGCCTTCTAGAGTCTCAAGTGGAAGAGAAACCAACAAAAGTAAATAATAACTACAACATAGCACTGCTGAACTCTCAAAAACTATCTCTCTCTCTCTCTCTCTCTCCTCTCTCTCTCTCTCTCTCTCTCTCTCTCTCTCTCCCCAAATTCTGGCCCCTCTGGTCATGATGTTTGGTACCATGGCATTGGCAGCAGATTTGTTGGATACAATGGTTTGCAGGATGGGGCCTCACTGGATCAGACTTCTTGGCCAAAGCATCCCAAGGGAACTTGATAGAATATGGATCTGAGGAAAGTCAATGCCGGGTTGGTGGCCTTGGGCTCTTTGCCTGCTGCGCTCCATGCCCGGGATCAGGATTTCTGTGGGATTGGACCAGACAGGCTGGCTTTTGGGCATGGGTGAACCTTGGGTGCTCATGATCCTGTCACCAAATTACTCACATATAATTGATAATCAATGAAAGAAGAAAGAAAGTTTTAAACTAATAACCTTCTGGTTTCTAGTCTGGTTAAATACCTAAATTATTAAAATCCACTTACTATGTCACTGAACACAGAACCTAGATGAACTGAAATCATCCATCCATTTTTTTTTAAAGTAAAGCGGATCATAAAATGCACTGATGACTCATAATCAGTTCAATTTGCCTTTTAATCGCTTCAGCATCACTACGTTCATTTAAAAGTTTCAGATGCATTAAACCCTGGGCACATTTTCAGCTGTCATTTTTTAGAAATAGTTCACAGCTATTATCACCAGCCAGACCTTCTCTGCAGTAAATTAAAACGACAACGAAGATGAACGCACTCGATTGTAATGTCGGCCTGTAATTGAAACAGTTCCATTACTTACTCTTTATGTTTTATTTCCTGTCATTATCTAGCCGTAATTCGGCTGTATTTCAATTCCTATGCAGTCCATAGCGCTGTAACTCGGCACATTATTTCTAGCTGAACTTTGACCCCGCTAAACACCTCGCCCTATCTCAAGCTTATCACATGCGGCCAGGGGGGGTTAATTAAAGGCATAAGTGTTGAATGGTGTGTCTGTCAGAGAAGGTTGAGCATTTGACAGATTTAATGAGTCTGCCGGTGAAGTGAAGAATGAGAGAGAGAAAGGCCGGAATGTTTCATTCAGCACCCACACTCACTCATTTTAATGGGGAATTAAATCCTACTGACAGTCAGTGGGTATTACAGATAGCACACCTTCCTCGCCAATTATCAGCTTTCCCACAATGCAACAGAGGCGCATATGCACTGAATATGATTTTTTTAAAATACCATTCTACTTCTTTAGCATTACCATGCAACGACTTCTTGAGAAACACTCAAAATATTTCCCAAAATATTAAGAAATTGGTAGCCTAATTTAATCCTGAGCAGATTGTTACCAGGGATGAATAAATCCATCCATCCATTCATCCATCCATCCATCCATCCATCCATCCATCACCTTATATTCAGTCTAGAGTTGTTTGCTGGAGCCTATCCCATGGACACCGCAGGTAGTGCACAAGGCAGATTTTACACTAGATGGGGTGCTAAGCCATCTCAAGGCACAAGCTCACAGACTCACACACCTGATCAATTTAAAATGCCAATCTGCCCACACCACATGTCTTTGGACAGGGAAAACATGCAAACTACACATACACACAGACAGGAGACAAGATTCAAACCCCAATCTCTGAAGCTTTGTGCTGACAGTTCTAAGCCACCGTGCCGCCGAGTTGAATAAATGAATTGTGCAAATTTTCCCACAAGTTTCCCAGATGACTTTTTGCTCACCTGCATGAAAGTGAAAACCTCCTGATTGCATAGTTTTTTGGGGGTTTTTTTGTCCCGTGAATGCCATTTGCAATGCAATTCGCACCATCAAGTGCAACCTAATGCACTGTAATCTCTTAAAAAAAAATAAAAAATCCAATTCTAGAACATTATCTATGTTTAGAACATATTATCTTTTCATCTGGAAGAAGATATTCATATTCAGTTATGACTCTATGCTACATTTACACTCATTTATGAAATGCCATCTGTAGCTCTCTGTGAAAATCTGACTGTTCAACATGTCAAGCTAATTGGAAGACATTGCTTCTTTTTTTCCCCTTTGGGCATTACGGAGCCACTGCAAGTACAGTAGTGGTGGTGGTGGTGGTGGTGCCTTACAGTGTGGACTTTCTCTGACCCTAACCCTAACCCTTTCTCTGAAAACGTCTGTTTTCCTCACACCGACCAAAAACATGTGCATGTAGCCAACACTGCGTAATTTTATGTTTTTAGCCAATGCGAGTGTAATTTGGTGGAAAACACTGGTGTATTGTTGTATTGCTTGGATGTAAATCATTTTGTCCAGATTAACTCTTGCTTCCACTGAAGCTAGTGGAGGAGCTCCAAAGTATGTGGGATATTCCAAATCTGCCAGTATACTAAGCCATTACAGATCGCCACAGCAAAAACCCCTTCCAAATATTTAATTCAGCACACATTTTATACCAGATGCCCTTCTTCATGCAACCCTCTTACTTCATCCAGGCTTGAAACGAGAACAAATAGTGCGCTGACCTGTGCAGCCCTAGTGGTTGAGTTGGTGAATCCTGTGAAAGACAGGGCGATTCTTTCACTAAAACTCCCTAAACGGTCTCCTATTAATTTCCTATATTACTGCTAAAGCTCTATGTGGTCACAAAAGCCATCTAGCGATACATGGAGAAGTTATCAACCCAATATAGAGATAACAATCCTCCAAAAACAATCCTCAGCACTAGCAGCAACTAACTTTTAATATTGTGCCTTGGCTAGACTTAACCAGCCAGTCCCAACTCTAACTTGATCCCAAGACCTGATCCTACCCTTATCTTGGATTTTTTTTTTAAGCAATTCTCTTTCCCAAGAGCTCTCTTGAGGTGGATAGTTTTCATCCATCATCAGAATTGCTGTGTAGACCACAGAACTGGTTTAAATAATAATAATAATAATAATAATAATAATAATAATAATAAAAAAACCCCCAGAGTTTTTACCTGCATATTGACCGAAATATAATGCCATAAACTTTGCAGCTCATCCTTATACTACTAGTATTTAATGTATCACTTACTTACACAGCAAATTCCCAAGTGTTGAATTAAAACTTTAAAGTGTTGAATTAACACCCAGCCGTGTTTATATGAATCCACTTGGACTCAAATAAACTCTGGCAGTGTTTTACTGTGTAGACTCTTACATAGACATACCAGACAGTTTATTAAAAAAAATATAACCAACAATTTTCCCCCTCCATATCAGTGTATGAATTGATTTTTCCCCTGATCTAGGCCAGAATAACTTATTGCACTTTGTTGTAACAGAAAGCGCAAACCTGCCTAATAAAGACTGTGAGCAGAGGGACATGCTCAAGCTTGTGGGCTTGTGGAATTCACAACTCCTGTAGCGACCCAAACAGCACGATCCATCCAACAACCAAAATTACACATAAAGCACCACAGCAAACTAATCCATACCTGCTCTGTTTTACAAACAAGTCCAGAGAGTCTTTAAAAGAGGCAGCAACTCTAGCGCTGTATGAGATGCACATCCACCTGTTCAGACTCTTGTCACAACTCTAATACAAGACTTCAATAGGAAAATAGATAAAAGTGTCATTTAAAAGCAGCAGCCATAAAAAACAACAAGAACCTGGACAAAAGAAGATACAAAAAATCTGTGGACAGTCAAAGTCCAGGTAAGAGAGCGATGGTTCCTACAGTATGTCCTCTTCTTTTCTCAGCAAGGTTCTGTTAGGAATTTATACTGCTTCATGAAGGTTTTTTTTAAGCTGAAGTTTTGACAAACTTGAAAAATGACCTTTAAAGACTTTGTACAGACTAGAGTTCTTTAAGTGGAAACCGGATGGCAAAAAGGAAAGGGTGCAGGAGAGAGAAAGAAAAGGACCAAAGCCCAGCACACAGGTCACAAGTGTCAATTCTGTTAAAGGAAACTTCAAACAACCCTCACATTCACACAGGCTGCTTATTATCAGAAGTATTTTTTCCCCTCATGTGTATATGTTTCTTTCATTTTCATATGATTATGATTGTTTACTTTTCTATTTAATATTTTATAAGGTTGTTGATAGTTCTGTGTGAAAAAAGGAACAATTCATAACCTTAGTCATCCAATTTTTTTATATCACTATATGTAAATATCTGTATATCATTCTCCTCAGCTTTATTAGGCTCATTTATTCGAACGTTCAAGGTGAACTTTTTTCAAACATTTTTGATGCTGTCCAAGGTGCTGAACCAAACACAGGTGTCACCTAATTGGACCTGGGTTTGAATCCGGACTTGGTAAATGTTGTTATTAAAATAAGACAAGATAAGTTAAGAAAAGATAAACAGGAAATTCCCACTTACCAATTTTTTTTTACTTCTGTTGTTCATCAGATGTTTGTGGCTGAGATGTGAGAGCTAATGTGATTGATTTCCGTAGCAAATTTACGACCTTCAAAGAAGAAAAATACACTTCCTTCATCAAGATAGAAATCAAAATAGAGTTTGACAGTTAAAGCAGGGTTAAATTTTATTGATTTATAGCTTTTAAATAATACAGGAGCATTTTATTGCTCAGATGTAACATTTAACTGAAATTGCAAATCAGCATTATAAACCTACACACTCAATAATTTACTTTTTACTGATCACTATACATTATTTAATTATCCTAGTGAGACATGTTAATATTAATTAATTAAATGTTGTTATGAAATACATAAATAAATTTCTTTTCTATCCATAGGCAATAATTCTTTTTAATACATTTTATATTTTGACAGATTGTATATATTGAATATGTGCTGTTGTTTAATGTTGTTCGAAATAATGACTGCTACTGTGTTACTCTTATGAAGAGTGTTTCATAACAATATTTAATTAATTAATATTAACATGTCTCAGCCACAAACATCTGATGAACAGCAGAAGTAAAAATTTGGAAAGTAGGATTTTCCATTTATCTTATCTTAACTTATCTTATCTTGTCTTATTTTAATAACAACATTTACCCAGGTCCGGATTGAAACCCAGGTCCAATTAGGTGACACCTGTGTTTGGTTCAGCACCTTGGACAGCATCAGAAATGTTCACTGGCTGTTACTGTGCTCCACCTACTGTACACCACATCAAGTGGTGGCATGGATTGCAGACTCCAGAGCCACCACTTGATTCTCCTTAGCATAAAAGCCTTAGGCCTTGCTCAGACTGATAGTCCAATTATGATTTTTTTTGCACATTTTTAGACTGGAATCAGTTTGAAATCAGATTTCTAAAGATATGTCTCGGTCTGGACACTATTCACCGGATTTAAAACCGCCAATTGCGTTACTTGCATCTTGATGGGGGAGTTAAAGTGCACATGATCACCTGGTATGGACGTGGCATGAATATGACCTAAAGGACGAGATGTGATATCACCAATAGTAACTGTCGTAAGGCAGTGGTAGCTCATAGGGCTAAGGCACTGAGTTACTGCTTGGAAGGTCGGTGGTTCAAGCTCCAGCTCCACCAGTTTGCCACTGTTGGCCCTTGAGAAAGGCCCTTAACCCTATCTGCTCCAGGGGAGCTGCATCATGGCTGACCCTGTGCTCTGACCCCTGTTATCCTGGGATATGCAAAGAAAGAATTTCACTGTAATGTATATGTGACAAATAAAGGCTTAACTTAACTTTATCTGTTTTTGTTTTAAGTCACTGACATTTGACATCACTCATGTATCATTTGACAACGCACATACTGTACTAGTGTACCCACGCCTCCAGCATCATTACCACAGCAAAAAATGTGGATAGGACGACAAATTGTCGGATTTGGGTTGCCAGTCTGAACAGAGGCAAATCTGATCTGATCAGTTTCAAATAACAGTATGGAAAGTCAGTTCTAAAGATCAGATTTGTGAAAGAAAATCAGATTTATCTGCAGTCCGAACGAGGCTTTAAAAATTTGTGAATACAAACTGTCTTTGTCATGCCACTTGAACATATTTAATCTCAACTTTGACTTAAATACACCTGACAGATTTATTGTCTGTACCGGATAAAAGTAAACAACAACACCTCAGCTGACATGTCCATGCAGAGATAATAAATAAAATAATAAATTTCTTTAATTAAAAAAAAAACATATTAAATTACAAATTTGTCAGATTGATTGTTGAAAGTGAATTAAGCCAGCTGGATATTTGTTCCTGTCGCTGTCTCACCCTCTGCTTTAAGCAGCATGCTTCACAGGGTAACTGTAATATTGTCTCAGTATAGATTAGTTAATAATTCACACAGCTTCCTCAGAAGAGTTTTTTTATGCTCCTTATTTTTTTTTTTTAGAGATCTGGCAGCAGCATGACAAACCACACCTTTTGAAAATAAAGCCATTGTTACAATGATATCGATGGATTTTTAACAACTGGCCGAGTTTCTTTTGTTACCTACGGTAATATTCCTCTGATAATAAACCTAACCTTGTAGTGGTGTGTTACGATTGGAAGATACTCAGCATGAACCCTAACGTTGTACAATGCATTTGACATTGTGATTTATGACTTGGAGTGTTTCA
The DNA here is from genome assembly GCA_030014345.1 of Clarias buthupogon. Taxonomy (NCBI): domain Eukaryota; kingdom Metazoa; phylum Chordata; class Actinopteri; order Siluriformes; family Clariidae; genus Clarias; species Clarias buthupogon. The sequence continues at coordinate 5,617,501 of JAQMYK010000002.1, forward strand.
CAAAATGAATTTCGTTTTAATAGGTTGGTCAATTGTAGCTGTTTTATACATTCTGACTTGTTTGTGCAATTACTAGACTCAATACTTAACAGTAGGTTCTATAGGTAACCAAAGGTTAGCTCTCAGCCCTCTTACTGGGGCAAGGACTGGAAAGTTCATGCATCACACAGAGCAGAAAGAAAGGAAAACAGGTGATAGATTAAAAAATATAAAAGCTCTTGTTCAATTTTGTCTCAATATCTTTTCATTGAAGTAAATCTAATTTTCACAAACAGCCTAAGGCCAACATGAAATTGGCAAAGTAAATATTGCCACAACTTTTTTAACAACCAAAATATGCTGAATTGCATTATGGGGTAGTGTAACAGGCTGGAGCCACCCATGTCTAGCCTTATTTTTCATGTTCCAGCAATGACACATTAAATCAGAAGGGATAAAAGGGAAATAAAAGGGATTTCAATTCAATTTTAAACACTGCGAGCCCTATTTAAATCAATTCCAATTCCATTTTTTTTATTATTCAACTTGACTTTCAAATCAAGTCATGAACCTTTCATTGGGTGCTATTGCCTCATCTCAGTATCTGTGAAAGTACAAGCTGGAGGGCTAAGCTGCGGTAAAGCACACACACACACCTCCATGCAAACCAGCAAGTGGAGTGCAGACAGACAGATCCAGGGTGCAATTAGAGATTTTGGTCTAGGTAGCTGCAGTAAAGTTCAACCCCCTGGAGGATTGTTCTTTCTGAATAAAAAGGTTAAAATCTTTTCCACTTTTTCTTCTATGCTTTTTTTTTTTTTGCTTTCCTGCTGTTTTGGGAGATCCTGAAGTGGATTAAACTCTCCAGTCAGCTCCACTGGTGCTCATGCTACAACTCAGAACTTCTACTCGGGCGCTACTTAGAAGTCAGGAAGGCCTACTTTGACAGCTAGTGAGTTCAAATCAACCAGTGTCTTGCTGAACTCCCGAGTTCCCGACTTCCCACGTCCGAGTTAAGTTAATCTTTTTCATTAATTATGAATGCTATTTCCATTTTAATGATGTAACAGACAATATAACCCCAAGAGAAGACTCACTTAAAATAAGAGCATGTACCGGTTTATCCCTGTCTTTAATCAGGTTCAAGTAAATGAAGCACAGAAGTCTCATATCCAGACCCTGCTTCTGCACTTGGACTGGAAATGCACACCTCTGGGATCACTGGAGTTGCATTTATCAGCTCAAGAGATTTGATCTCCTACCGATCATTTCTTTCCTCTCAAGAGAAGTGTTACATCTCTTTCCCCTCCCTGGTTTGAATTAAATATTGATCTTTTGGGGCAGAAGTGAAGCGTGTTATGTGCGGATACTGACAGCAGCATTTTAAATGCATGTACACTTGTCAAAAAAAAAAAAAAAATTGAGTAAAGATATTTTATATTTTGTCATACAGCCTGACCAATCAGGATCGAGCATGGGATGGTCAGTCAGGACTTTTTACATGTTACGTTTATCTGATGTGGTGTTGTGTTTTTTTAATTTATTGTTGTTTTTGATTTTGCTGTTGTGTTTTTGGATTTATAATTCTGCTTTTGTTTTGGTATTATGTTTTTGATTTATTATTGGGGTTTTTGGTTTTGCTGTTGTGTTTTTGATTTATTGGTATGTTTTTGTTTTTTTCTGTTTTGTGGTTGATTTTGCTTTTGTGTTTTTGGATTTATCATTGTGTGTTTGATTTAGTGTGTTTTTTTTTTTTTAGTCTTGCTGTTGTGTATTTGATTTATTGTTGTGGCTTTGGTTTAGTAGTTTACTTTTTTTTTATGTTCTTCTTTTTCCCCCTAAATTTGGCATGTTTATATATGAACAGACGTATATATTTATAAATGTATTATTTGGATAAATTTATATATAAATTTATTATGTTCTGTGATATGCTGTTTTTTGTTGATCTTATGTTAACAATCAGCTGTTTTAAAAATGTTTGCAAATTCAATGTGTTTACTGATTTGCTGTGATGTACAGTATACGAATTTGATGCTGTGTTGTATTTACAAACCGGATTCCAAAAAAGTTGGGACACTAAACAAATTGTGAATAAAAACTGAATGCAATGATGTGGAGAT
>JAQMYK010000002.1:5645575-5662703 GCA_030014345.1 Clarias buthupogon
AGAGCTGCTATAGCAGGATTCCACCTTTTCTCTGTACTGTCCCTTGGCAGTTTTTATTGCTTTTCTGAGTGCATACCGGGATGATTTGTACTCATTTGGGTCTCCGGATTTAAAGGCTGCAGTCCGTGCTCTGAGCGCTGCGCGGACCTCTCCGTTAACCCATGGCTTCTGGTTAGGGTAAATCTGATTTCACCAGTCGGCATATTCTCTTCTATTCTATCTTTCTTTTCAGCATGAAATTGTTTCAGCCTTCAGACACTCTGTTTAAAGGTGTTTATTTATTTATTTGAAGTGTAGTTACATATTAACAGATGTGGACGGTAACCAAGTACATTTACCAAGTTCATTACCATACTTAAGTAGAGTTTTCACCTAAATGTACATTACATAAGTAAATCCAAGAGCTAAATAGACACCCATAAAATGTATGTGCTAAAACTTGTTACAATAATTTGTCCTGATTGGATGGGAGGCATTCCATGGGTGCTGATATAGAGCATAACAGCACTGGGATTATTTGACTACAGTCAGGCTCATAAATGTATTTTTTTGGTCTTTGGCACAATTACATAACATTTTAAATTAAAACACCCAGGATGTGACTGTAGTCATGATGTTCAGTTTTCATTCAAGGGGTTTGAAAATAGTATGGCATTAACCCTTCAGGAATTACAGCCATTTTCTTACACACACACACACACACACACACACACACACACACACACACACACACACACACACACATTTATTTATTTTCTTTCTTTCTTTATTATTATTATTATTTTTTATTTTATTTTATTATTATATTATGATATTATTTTATTTACTTTTAGGGGCATAAACAATGGAACACATGGCAATTCAATTCAATTCAATTCAATTTTATTTATATAGCGCTTTTAACAATGGTCATTGTCCCAAAGCAGCTTCACAAAAATGAAAAAGATTTTTTTTTGGCAGACAAGCAGTTGCATGGCTAGATGTATCCTGTTCCCTCGTTCCCTCTATGACTAATTAAGCAGATAAAAGACCTGCCGGTGGTTCTGAGTGTAATGTTTGCACTTGGTAGCTGTTCATCAAACTCTCAATGTGACATGTTCATGTAAGTGAAGGAGGCCATCATTAGGCTAAAATATTAATAATAAAAATAACTAACTAATAATAAAAAATATACCCATCAGAGAGATATCATAAACATTGGGAGTGACTATTGCAACAGTTTGGAACATTATTTAAAAGTAACTGATTAAACCAAACTTTCCAGAATTGTATCAGAATGATGAAAAGAGCAAAGCACGGAGAAGGAAGGAACAGCTCATGACACAAATCATACCATATCATCTGTCGAACATGGTGGAGACAGTGTTATGGCATAAGCGTGTACGGCTGCCATTAGAACCGGGTCACCGGTGTTTATTGATGGCCTGACCTCTGATAAAAGTGGTGTAAATGGTTATACTCTCCGCTCTGTGTATTTCAGAAGGCTCAGGTCGACCGGGTCATGACTCCATTACTCTTTTACAGGCTTTTACAACCAAGCTATAATTCTGGTTCAGATTCCTAGCTGTTCGTCCTTGGGACAGTCCAATCTCAGAATGACCAAAAATCCATCTTGTTTAAAAATCAGAAATTCCTTTTGTGAAATTTAAAAGTAACTTTGGAATTGTCGCTTCTAAGCATGTTTAAAGATGCATACTGTAACTAGGAGTAGTCATTATAAAGGTGACTAATTTTGGTGCAAACATTTTATAATAAAACTATGAAGGTGTATTTACTTTTTTGAAAGCCTATGTATTTCATCCATGATAAATATTCTATTTCAACGCTCCAATCTAACCATCAATATTCCAAAGATAGGTTCTATCTGTTTTTTTTTTTTTGATAAACAAGAACTAATGACATGTTAGTTGTTATTAAATACATTAATATTGATTCTGTATTTACACCACCTACCCGTTGTGTCATCCTTAATGATCTCATTCAAATTGCTGCACAATTAAGATGAATAAACAAACCCAAGCAGTGAAACCGAACAATTTGCGATCTTATGCTCGGCATCGACGCGAAAATGAGTTTGCTCGCTTGTCAAATAAAAGACAAAATGTGGCAGAAACTCAATCACCTTAAAGAATGGCAGTTGTAAAGCCAGTTATTTTCTGCAGTTATTAACGAGCATGTCTTGGAATAATGAACAGATCTGGCACGTTGCCTAAAGCTGTTTATTGCAAACTTCACTGTTAAACATGAGATCCACAGATCTCATATATCAAAGTAAAACATGTCACGTCAAAGAAAAAAAAACGTGGAACGTTCAGATTAATCAGCCATAAAATACATCATCTCGGACATGTTTACTGTGTGTTTACAAGAATCAATCATTTAGAGTTTTTACAATAATCAAAAAACAACAACAAAACACCACTTTACATTCACATTTATGATACATTTACAGTTTATTTATATCTGCAGATATTTTAAACAAAAGTGACTCACAAATGAAGCAGAATACAATCCAAGAGTTAAGATGTTAGGCCAACTAATTCATCATTGACTTCTAGAAGGTTGTAGGAGATGCAAAGAGATTATACACGAGACATGGAACAAATATTAATCTATAGAAATGCTAGGCTGATAACTTAAAATAACAGAAAATATAACTGAAATGTAATATAATGGTGAAGGTGTAATATCAGTAATAACAGGAAACATGGCAGAGATTTGCCCCAACAGATAACCGTAAAGAGAAGGTATAGTACAGAACACACACAAGTGTACACAAGTAATTTATAGTTTTCATACTACAGTATTTTCCATGGCCTATATCAATATACCAAGTTTCCCATCTAACCTGGTGTACTGTAGATTAAAGGTTTGGCCGAGGCAACACATTTTAAAATAAACAGCTTAATTCAGAACCATTGTTTCTTTTCTTTTTTTTTCTTTTCTTTTTTTTAACATGTAAACCTTAGCATGTCTAGAATAGTTTCCTTTTACTTTCATGAAAAGGTTACACCTTAGGCACAATTAAAAATGTAATAATAATAATAATAATAATAATAATAATAATAATAATAATAATAATACTATCTACACCAGTCAGCCATAACTGTACAATATCCTAAAAATCTGGTGGCATGACAGGATCATGGCCACCTCCAAAAAAGTCAACCTTATCTGCTCCAATCCCACAGAAAAGCCAATGTAGCACAAACTGCTGAACAGACATCAATATTGGCCATGACAGAAAGGCAACCGAACCCCCAATGCATCACAACCCACTGCACACAGGGCCGCGACCCGGTCTCTAAACTCCCAATCTGATCGAGCAACCATGGCATGCATCAGACAAAACAAGTCCCACAACAAACGCTCCACCCTACAGTACCTAAAGGACATGCTTCCAGCGCTCTGTGTCAGACACCACAGCGCTCCCCCAGTGGTCATGTGGAGTTATGCCCCATCTATAAATACAGTTTGGGTGAAAATTAACAAGGCAATGCTTCATGGCTATAGAACTTCTATCACTGGAGTTAAGATGAAAACAGTCTCTAAATAGATGAAAGTAAAGAAAATTCATATTTCCCGTGTTGGTAGTACAGGCGTTGAGAGGCAGCACATGCAACAAGAACAAAGATGTTCAGTAGCGAGCTAGGAACCCTTTTGTGTGAAATTGTGTGAAAGTGTGAAATTGCATTGTTCTCGTGCAGAGATGGTGGCGTACAGTGAAAAGGAGGAATACAACACTAGTCCGGAGACAATAAAAATGATGATGCAAAGCTGATGATCACAGGCTCGGTGAATGTTGCAAAAAGAAGTGGCGCATACTTCCGTTGAAATTTAAAGATTTATAGACTTTAGCCCCAGAGTAGTGCAGTGTTAAAGTGCTTGCCCTATCATCCGAAGATCGCTAGTTTGATTCCCGGGTGATGCTGTAACCTCCCGGAGCTGGGGGCCGAGAGAGAGCTGATTGGCTGAACTCTCTCAGCAGGGAGGGGTGAAAGGCACTTAGCGGTTTCATATCAAGCATGGCTTAACAGACAAATGGGCGTCTCAAGCAGAAGGAGCGGATAGCACTGTCCTCCGAGTGTGTTATGCCGCCCCAACAGTGCGTGAACGAGCAGTTCGAAAAAAGATGCGGTCCTCTGGTGTCACATGGTTTGGAGGTGAAACACATGATAGTCTTCAGCCCTAGTGGCCTTAATGTGGGAGGCCTCTAGTGACGAGTGGGAATTAGATACGACTAAATTAAGGAGAATTATTATTTTTTTTATCATAATTTAATCTTTGTCAAATATACAAAAAAAATTGTCAACCTATTAAAAAGCTTGTCATTCTTTAAAAAAAAATCCATTTCTAGGTGTTGATTAGGTAAGTAATAACACATGACGGAGTGCGTGAGTATATGTGGTTATGTGCGGTGGTGTGATATGACACAGTGTGAAGCAGAGGGCTCTTATGCCCCTCAAGTGGATTATTTTTGTATAAGTGCACAGTCTGGAGTGAGTCATTCCATTTACACTACAGCTATTCACCAGTGATTAAGACTGCAACGTCGAGTTCATTAATGATCGACACATTGTGCATTTTAATGGTTTAAAGGTCACAAATTATACTCATTTTTAAACATATTTGCTTTTTGAAAAAAGTTTCGCAAGGTGACCAAAATATGTGTGCTATGTTTCAATATGTTTCAGCACAGAGTCTGCTTGATTTTGTTTCTGTTTCACTCTTTTTCCAAACATGCCGTTGCAGGCGCTGAAGCTTTACAGGAAGTGCTCCTGAACAGCCCTGTGAGGAAGTGCTTTTTCTCAACCAATCAGAAAGCAGGAACTGGCAATGTCCATATTTCCCACCCATTTTAAGGCTTTTGCCATTTCTGAAGAAAACATGTAATACTGTTAATTCATCATGATGCTTTTAGTGATTACCTAGGTATTGCTGGCTCAGTGGTAGGTTTCTCGCTCATCATGTGTTCGATTCCCAGTCAATGCCCAAACCACAGCCTGGATGCAGTCAGGGGTGGCTCAGTGGTTAAGGCATTGGACTATGGATTGGAAGGTTCTGAATTCAAATCCCAACACCAGCAAGTTGCCATTGTTGGGTCCTTGATCAAGGCCCTTAAACCCACAATTGCTCAGTTAAAAAAATAAAAATAAATAAACTGTAAGTCGCTTTGGATAAGGGTGTGTGCCAAATGCTCAAATGTTAAGTGTAAATGGATTCAGTACTGGTCTCGAGCCCGGAAAAAACAAGAGTTGCATCAAGAAGGGCATCCGACTGTTTCAAGTTGTTGTGCGGCTTGGATGGTCTGCTGTGGCGAAACGTTGATGGGAACAGCTGAAAGACTAACAACATTTTAGCAATTAACTGCTAATGGCTAACCTAGCCGCTCATAAGAGCTAAGGATTTAGCCATTAGTAGTCACTAAATGCCATCCTAGCTTTATTTACCGTAGCACTTCATGATGGTGCACAGAGAACTGAATCGGATGAAATTAGTTAGTTAGAATCGGATGCAGCTCTAGTTAGCAGAACTGGGCGGAGCATTGAGACAGGGGAGGGTCTGTTGATATATGATGTCACAATAGGGGGCCAATACATAAATGGAAAAAGAGCAATCAGAATGAAGACATGAGAATGTCTACACATTACTACAGTACAATGTGAATTTTGCATAATAAGTCCCATTCACATTTAGGTTTCATATTGTGGATCAACCGTGATATTTTGGCAATGATGAACATTAATTAACATCTCTCTCTCTCTTTCTCTCTCAAAAGCCACGAGATTTGTAAAAATTCTAAATTCCTTCCTGAAGACTTTTCCATGGAAGGAAACTAGGAAAGTGCAAAGTTGCAACTGTGACAGTTACAAAGTGCTGACACCAACACTACAACTCCATCCATACAGTAAATGTGTAATCAACTAGTCCTAACCAAAACTGCTCATCACACTTTCATATAAACCTATCGATCACTTTACAGCCAGAGCAACTGTCTGAATTGTGCTGTTAAATAAAAAATAATCCACATTTTCTGACTAATCAGATCTGAGAAGATAACTGAATTGTGTTTGCAGCATAACAGTGTAATAACTGATATGGAGAGGCTTTCTTTCAAGAGGTATTTCTGAAAACTTTTATGGACAGACTGTGTCAGATGCTGTCAGAGTTGTTTCACCATGAGACAGACTTCAGGAATTTGCAAGGATTTGCAGTTTTGTGGTAACAAGCTGTATTTTTTTGTCTTATTAACTTTTACCGAGTGTCAGAGAGAGAGAGAGAGAGAGAGAGAGAGAGAGAGAGAGAGAGAGAGAGAGCAGCTGTTTGCAGCTGCTATAAAGTGATAACAGGAAGTTGTCTTGAGGATTTTCCATAACATTTAAGGTAACTATAAATGGATGAAAAGTAGGACATGTTCATGCATGAATTAAAACTTGTAAGGAATTAAAGACTTGCTGTTATAAGAAGATATTCAAGGCTGAGTTGTAAGGGCACATCATAGACCTGTCCTAAGTAATTTAATCGTTGCATAATTCCTTTTCGGGTGGTGTAGTGGTTAGCATAGTTGCCTTGCACCTCCAGGGTCCGGGTTCGATTCCCAGCCAGGTTCGATTCCCGGCTCTGTGTGCATGGAGTTTGCATGTTCTCCCCGTGTTTGGTGGGTTTCCTCCAGGCACTCCGGTTTCCTCCCACAGTCCAAAGACATGTAGGTTAGGTTGATTAGCATTCCCAAATTGCCCGTAGTGTGTGAATGGATTGGCACCATGTCCAGGGTGTACCCTGCCTCGTGCCCTAAGCCTCCTGGGATAGGCTCCAGGTCCCTGCGACCCTGAATACAGGATAAAGTGGTAGAGAAGATGAGAGTGAGTGAGTGAGTAATTCCTTTTCACTTGTATCACAAGTATGAGGGGCGTTCAAGTCAAACCAGGTCATCTGATAATTTTTTTGGGAATGAAAGCAAAATATTGATTGACATTTACAGAAGACTTCAAGTACAGTATGGTGATGAAATTCTTAGCTTCAGTAAAACTTTTGAATATTGCAAATGATTTAAAGAGGACCATTCGTCTCAGGATGCCGAACCCAGCTGAGGTGGCTCGGAGCTCACTACAGGTGTTCCCATGAACATTCAGGGAGTAAAGCATCTGATCCTTGATAACGAACGGATAACTTTTTACCAATGTGCAGAAAAGACGCATCTGTTTGTGGGAGCTGTCCACACAGTCATTCAACAACACCACTTACACATTTCAGGGACTCAGCAAGCCACATCCCTATACAGTCCTGACCTCGCTCTAAGACATTTCCACATCTTTGTGCCATGAGAGGAGTTCCTGGGAGGCCAGTGTTTTAGAGAAAAATGACAAAATGTTTTACCTTGATGTATCCATGCACTAGTAAAACACTGGGATAAGATCATTAGTGTAGCAGGAGAAATAAAAGGGGTTTTTACTCTCATAACCGTGTTCTGTTATTTTGCACAATCAAAAATCCATGTTTGACTTGAACATCCTCAATTTTAGCTGCAGTGTTGGTGCTGTGCTGAAACGTCCCTTATTGAACCTGAGACCTAGAGCTCTGTTGAATGATTACAGTTGCTCTAGCAGGTTATCTGACAGACAGTATGGAGTTGTAAAATCTCATTCTACTCCCTAGATCCTTCTTCATTTATCCCTGTCAGCAGGGGCGATCAATAACCTTGGCCTCTCTTTATCATTGTCATCTTCCCTTGGCATATGTGTCTTTCTTTCATTCTATCTCTCTCTCTCACTCTCTCTCTTTCTCTCACTTTCTTTTTTTTTCCATTTGATGTGATTGATGATCTGTGTGTCTGGAAAGGGAATTAAGATGTCCACCATCCAAGAGATTCCAGAGAGATAACACTTTAGAAATCAAAAAGATAAAAATTGGAGGGAAAAAAAAGTTGTACAAATGCCAATGACCTGAATCTCATTTTGGTAAAATGTAGAATTAACTATGTTTCCATATGTTGGATCCTGAGATCTCCTGGGGTTTGAATCAGTTGGTTGGCACCCCATATAGGGTGTACCCTGGGGATAGGCTCCAGGCTCTCCACAACCCTACACTGGTTGAATGGATGAATATTCAAAGCATTCACTGTTTTTTATTTTCTTTTTCCCTATTTGGTCATCTTCCAGTTCCCACTGTCACTATCATACATCAGCAAACAAAAAGGGAGGGTGATGGATTGCTTTCTCTGTGGCATATCAACCACATCTTTTCATACTATTGAGCCACTGCTGCATCACATCCTGCTCCATCAGGTGTAAGGGTGACCTTACTGATTGGAAGGTTGGGGGTTCGAGTCCCAGCACTGCCAAGCTGCTACTGTTGGGCCCTTTAGTCAGGCCCTTAACGCTGTCTGCTCAAAGGTACAGTATATGAGACTTATTATATGAGATCTTATTCTTAATCACAAAAAGTGCATTACACATTACACTTCCCACTTCTATATACAGTACATCCACATACTATACATACATTTACGATTGACACCTGTTGTTGTGATTGACAGCAGAAGGAGAATTCTTAAAAGTACTTTTAGTAGCTTAGAAGCACGGGCAATTATGTTCGCTGGGGTAGCAGCAACAGATGGATTGTTGGGATTTGAATTCTGTTGCACTAATGTGGAGATCAAAGCAAAAATGTCAATACAATGTGGAACAGGCAAACTTATAATATAAAAGTAAGTGTTAATTACAACACAGACGAATGCTTGGATCTTCCTAGAACAAGCTTGCTTGGCTCAAACAATACACAATGAGTAAGACACATATCACATAGTAATCTTATCTGTATGCAGCCTGGAGCGTCTGACTGTGTAAAGAAACACCTTATCCATGTTGGTAAGATAGGGGTCGATGTGATCCTGGGTCCTTACTCCCTTCACACTTTCTTACACACACCATTATTGGACGATTACCCAAAAATGTGTCTCCCAGGAGTCTCCTTGTTAAGCCGGATCAATCACGTCACATGAATTTAAAACGTCCTAAAATGTGAATTAGTTACAACCCGCTCAGTGGGATCAATTTGTCAAATAAGACGTGTGTATATATATATACTGTATATATATATATATTTTTTTTTTTATCAGGCTGTAGTTATCTGGAATGTTTTTTGTCACTCTGTGGCACTTGAATGTCTACTAAAAATGATTTAAGAGTGGAGAGAGAAAAAATGACACTACTTATTTTTATGTACTGTAGTGTATCTGAATATGCACTTTGGATTGTTTTGATGGATAGTGATGATTCTATGGCTTCTGACTGTTTACAGAAATTATGTAAGAAACGAATAAAAGACGTCATATGTATAAGTGATGCTACAGTATGTGTGCTTGATGGATTAGTATCTCATGTAAACGTTAGCAATCATCTTTATCCGATTAATATTTCCTCAATTCCACTATGACTACCTTTTTTTTTTTTCAAACATCTGGCACCAAAATCATGTTTCCTTTTACTCTAGCTTGAGACTTGATTCATGAACTCATCTGTGCTAACAGATGTTCACAGTCTGTTTCACTTCCACATCATCTCTCTCCTATTTAAAAGGATCACACTGGAGCCGATCGAGACTTGCTTCTTATGAACTTGTTTTTATTCTCATTTTCAATGTTTTATATATAAAAAAAAAGAATCAAATAAAAAAAAAATGCCAGTGCTTTTATAAATTCCATGTGTGAATACTTGTTCATTTTTAAAACAACTTTTTGTCTGGGGAACAATGAGACTTTTCGTAGAAAAATACTCAATATTTTTTAAAACAACAAAAAACTCTAATTGAATATGCATTTGGGCAAAAAAAAATAAATACTTTGCTTATTTGAAAATGCTCTGGTTGGCCCTACTGTTAAATCAGTGTTATCGTAACCTGACTTGCCACTTTATTAGTGCTGTGTTCAGAGTTATGATACTGTACATGTTCTCAGTGAGGATTTATTACCAACAATGCACACACTGGGTTTCAGACCTCAGATGATAGAGTTCCGACACCATTGTCTACATAGCCTTGTACGATCCTGATATGAGACATAATGTCCCTGATGTTTTTCCTGGGGAGAAGTGGCTTCTTTGCTCCTCTTTTTAAAATGTATGAACCTTCAGTCCGGTGTCATGCCAACAGTAAAGCATCCTGAGACACATTCATGTGTGTGGATGTTTCTCAGCCAAGAGACTGGGCTCACTCACAATATGTCTAAGAACACAGCCATGAATACAGAATGGTACAAAAGCATCCTCCGAGAGCAACTTCCACCAATCATCGAAGAACAGCCTGGTGATGAACAATGTCTTTTCCGGCATGAGGAGCTCCTCGCTATAAGGCAAAAGTGATAACTAAGTGGCTCGGGGAACAGAACATAGATATTTTGGGTCCATGGCCAGGAAACGCCCAGGATTTGAATCCCATTGAGAACTTGTGGTCAATCCTCAAGTGGTGGCTGGACAAACAAAACCCCACAAATTCTGACAAACTCCAAGCATTGATTGCGCAAGAATGTGCTCCAGAAGTTGATTGACAGCATTGAAGAGGTCTTGAAAAAGATGGGTCAACACTACGAATATTGACTCTTTGCATAAACGTAATGTAATTGTCAATAAAAGCCTTTGACACTTATGAAATGCTTGAAGTTATACATCAGTATACCATACTAACATCTGACAAAAAGATCTCAGCAGACTTTGTAAAAAGCCATTTCCACATGTTTGGGCCATGTGATAGTATCCAAGTATTAGTGAAACGCTGGGATAAGAGCATTAATGTAGGTGTAGCAGGTGATGATATAGTGAAATAAAGGTAGTTTTTAGTCTCATAACTGTGTTCTGTTATTCTGCAGAATGAAAAGTCCCAGTTTGACTTGAACACCCTTCATAGATGGGCACAATATATCTAAACATGGACACAATATATCGAAACCATTGCACAATATAATAAAATTATAAATTGTGTCTCTATATTACTAAAAAGTCCATGTTAAGAATTGAACAATCTCTAATGCTCTGATTAATAACATATATATATAAACATGCTGTAACTCTGGACCACAAATTAACACAAAACATCTGTAGGAATGGATTGCATGCACATACAGTACAGTATAATATGAAGGTTCTGATGTACCGTAGTAAACCATGGTCCCGATGTGTATTCTTTTTTCCTTTTTCCTTCTATGTTTGCACATTTCTGTGCATTTCTTATCTCAAGATGCGAAATATTAATAGATCAATACTGTAAGGGAATGTATTATGTATTTTTGTATGGAGTGACAACCCAAAAAAGAAGGGAGTGCACTGTGTATTACTTTCAGACTGAAAAAAAAAAAAATCACACTTGGTTTTGTGTCGTGCCTTTCAGGAAAACATTGGAGAACGACTCTGGGATCAGGGATACCGTATTGGGAAGGAAAGTGCTTCCATAGCACCGTGACCTGGATCTGATGATGCCCTTTTTTTTTTTTTATCCCGGGGCTTTCAAAAGCAAGGTCAAAAAGAGGTGAGCGCACTTAAGTGAAGTCAGATAAAGTTCATCTGCTTCACCCTGCTGAGAGAAATGACTCATTTGGCAGAAAATCCCCTTTAAGTTAAAAGCAAAATAAAAAAAAAAGAAAAAGGCATGACATAAAATAACAAAATGCACTTATTGGAATGGGCAAACAGAGCTTTGTTAAAAAGCAAATAGCGCGAGGAACTGAGATAAATAGGGTCAGGCGACTAAAATGCCAGCTCTTTCAATATTTATCCGTGAGTGCTTCAGTTTGTTTTTTCCCTCCGCCAGGGTAAATCCATTTTGTAAAGCATTGTGCTGCTTTTTCATTGGTGATTTTGAGCTCTTTTCACCATAACAGTCAAATAAATATTAATATTTGTGGTTGGTACATGTTGTTTGGACGAGCGATGCAAACATTGATGATTATTCTTAGTTAGCTGTAGGATTCCATTTGGATACTTTCAACACATAAGAGATATTAAAATGGATTGAGATTATTTGAGATTTTATGAACTATGCATAAAAGTTTGTAGGAGTAAAAAATATATATATTTAAAATTAAAAACACAAGAAAATGGACTAACTTATTTGCTGCTGTATTTCGCATGACAAACATTTGTTTTATTTTTACTTTATATTTTGTACTAATTATTTTTATATGAATATTTTTGGGTTGTGGAACGAATCGTTGGAGTTTCCATTATTTCTTATGGGGGAAATTTTATTTGATATACGAGTGTTTTGATAAACAAACAAATTATGCAATCCAGGGTTCCACTGTATTACTAATTATTAAAGGTATAGTTCATTTTTTTCATGTCTGGCTTAAATCAAAATTGAGGTTCATATAAGTACATATAAGTAACATTTTCAAGGCAGTGTCACAGTCTTTACCAAATCAAGAAATCTATTTATTGGCGTAGTTATTACAAAATGTATCACTATAAAATTTTATCATTTTTTAAATTTCTTTCTAGAAAGAGTTCGAACTTACTATGATGCCTCGCATTGCAATTCTTTAGGCTCCATCAGGATAACCTCTTGCAAAACACATCTAATAACATTATGTAACCTTAAACAATACTTTAACCCCACAATGATAGCTTCAATAAAGTTGTTCTGAATTGTCTCTGAACTGTCTGAGTTGTGTTTTACAGTTAACGTAAGCTACAAAACTAGCTGGATACTTACACAAGGCTAAATCCCAAATCCCTCTCTAAGCTCTGATGTGAAAGGTACCACGTGGTATGTGGAGGAAGGGATTGTACACCCTACATAGTGCACTAGCTTTCCAAATTTTACATTATTTGGAAATCATATTAAAATAATCCGGAAAAAACAGAAGCTACCTAGATAGCAGGCGACTCAGAATCGATTTCCCTCCGGCGGATTCGCATTCCCATCTGGGGATCATTTGGGTTTTATCTGTGTAACAAAGCATCAGGTTATCCGGTAGGTCATCAGACAATCATCAGGTATTCAGGTAATCAGGTAATATTTTTACATCTCTTTATTACTTCTTGCTCTAAAATAAAACTCAAAAGTAATCATCAATAAAAAGACATAGCAGCCTAATGTCAGTTACGGTACTTCTGCTGTCTGCTAATGTGACTGATGGTAGTCACGTGTCTGCAACTGTCTAAACCAATGGCAAGGACTTTTTAAATTAATTAAATATTTCCAAGCAGCATGGTGGCCTTATGGTTAGCTCTGTAGCCTCGTACCTCCTTCGATTACTGCCTCGGATCTGTTTGCATGTTCTCCCCAGGCTTGGTGTGTTTCCTCTGGGTATTCTGGTTCCCTCTCACTGTCCAAAGCAGATATGCAGATTAGGTTAATTGATGTTCCCAAATTGCTTGTAGTGTGTGTGTGTTTTGCAGTGGACTAGCACCTCATCCAGGGTGTACCATACCTCATGCTGAGAGTGTCCTGGTCCAGGCCCTCTCTGACCCTGTATATGAAGCTGTATATAAGATGAATTCATTAATTAATAACAAAAAAATCTGGAGTCCCCAGTGAAGATCCGCAGTTCTGTGCATGGGGTACAATATGTGTGACCTGTATGAAGTCACAGCTATATACAGTAAATGGAAGTTCATTGTCGAGTCGAGGTTGAGTTTAGTTCAGGATCCTTGAGCAAGTTGTTGACCAAAAAAAAAAGCACCAAAACTTGTATCATAACCTTGGTATTATGAATGATCAGGGTTGTCAGGTTAAGCTTATAATGTTGGAAGGTACTGCAGATCAAAAATGCATGCACACCACTGTTTTCTCCCATATAGAGGTCTTAAAAATGAGGAAAAGTGAGTGTGGTTTTCCTATATTAGGGTTGGTTTCTAATTAGTTTTGAATTGTGATGAGATATTTCATGAAATATCCTGTGAGCTGTCATTTCCAACTCCAGATAATAAGTAAAAATCTAATGCTCCTGCAAATTTGTGACAAATAAAAAACAGCAAAAGAATCTATTACTCATACCCATATTCAAACTCATTTAAATTTGTTCTTGTTAATTTACCGCAATGATGATGCAATGCAGGATTTTCGTTACGTTCCACAGAACATTTTCGAGTAAGGTGCTAAAATGTGACTCATCGTCATCATGACAGGAGACAAGGGACTCAGTTCCTCCGTTAAAAACGTGAGAACACACACTGACACACACACAGAGGAGTGTAAAGGAGTGGCTGTCTCCTGTGGTCGTGCTGTTGATTAGATGTCACATGTGCTGTGTATCTTGGGAAGGGTGGATATATCTGTTCTGCGGCTTTTACTAGAGGATGTGTATCAGGACGTTAATGCAGCCAGTTGTTTAAAGAACGTTAGGACTCATTTCAACATTCTAAGCATTTGATGTTTTTTTATGTGAAATAAAATGAAATAGTATTAGGGAAAATGAAGTGTCTATCTATCTATCTATCTATCTATCTATCTATCTATCTATCTATCTATCTATCTATCGATCTATCGATCTATCTATCTATCTATCTACTGTATGTACTGTACAGTATGTACTGTTTAGTGTGTCCACTTACAGTAACACTTACAGTGTACTTCAAAATCTAATTTATTTGTATGGTGCTTTTAACAATGTACCTTGAAAAAATATATATCCCAAAAAATTCTGGATATATATATATAAAAAAAAAAGAAATACAATAAAAAAAAAGTTTAAGAGCAAGCTGTAGGCAATGGCAGCAAAGGAAATCTCCCTGAAACCTTGAGGGGAACCAGACTCAAAACTGTCCAGTAATTGGAAGGTAGGTTGATCAATTGTATTCAGGTGAATTCAAAGGAGGTGGGATGGTCCCTTACTGGTTAGCACTGTGGCCTTGCACCTCCAGGGTCTGGGGTCGATTCCCACCTCAGGGTCTGTGAACATGCAGTTTGCATAGTCCCCCCGTGAGTGGTGGGTTTCCTCCAGGTAGTCCAGTTTCCTCCAAAGACTCATTAGTGTGTGAATGTTGATTGGAGGTCCGACCCCAGTCGTAAAATGGGAATAAATACAATGGTAATCTCACCACTGGCCTTCACTCTCCTTGGCTGGACTAAAGAGGTTCCTATATGGATGGATAGAATAAAAAGGGCCCTAAAAGAGAACCTTATGGGATGCCATGCTGCACATCTTAGTCTTTGAAGAAAGTCCATTAACACTGACGTTGGCACCATTAAAAGTAATACATTTAATCTATTCCCTCAGTTTATTATCAAATGCGTAGGACTAATGCTCTGTGAACAAGACATTTCCAAACGATGCTAATTTCTCTCCTAATGCTACAACTATTGATCTCTTCCAACAGGACAGACGTGTAACACATGTTCTAATAAAAGACTCTAAAACACTCCCACGTGATCTCCATACTAATGCCACTCCACACTATTTCATTAGCAAATTGAGCTTTGATCAGATGCCTAAAAGTAGGAAATGCTCATTTAGGAACGTGTTTAAATCTTGCAATCTGTCCATTTCAACTCCGGAGTCAAAAATGAGCATTAAAGAGTGATGGAATTACAAATCGTGTCAGTTTGAGAGATCAAGCTCCTTTAGGTCATAACTGAAGATCAAACCACTGCTGGGTGGGATTTGATGAAATTCCAGGTCAGAGTGAGCTGACAGCTAATTAGAAGATGGTGAAACATTGGCCGTGACAGGAAGAATGTTCATAAAACTTTTTTTTTCTTTCACTGCTTATCTTTTTTTTTTCTTTTTAAATTATACTAAGTGGGTGAACTTGTAGAAAGATAATGAGCATAGTATCAAGAGCATTAATTACGTTTGTATGTAAACACACTCTCACACACAGTGCTAATATTTCTTCATATATTGGACTACTAAAAAGTATGAATGTGAACAGCCCTCAATATTTGGTCAGGGCTCCCTTTGCATGAATTAATGTAGCAATGTGGCGTGGCATGGAGGCGATGTGTTATGGAAGCCTTGGTTGCTCTGATAGCAGCCTTCAGCTCTTCTGCGTTGTTGGGTCTGGTGCCTCACATCTTCATATGAAAGATTCTTTATGGGGTTTAGGTCGTGCGAGTTTTCCTGCCATTCAAGCACAGGGATACAATGATCCTTAAATCAGTTATCAGTATTTTTTGCAGTGTGGGCAGGTGCCAAGTCCTGCTGGAAAGTGACATCAGCATCTCCATAAAGCTGGTCAGCAGAGACAGCATGAAGTGCTCTAAAACTTCCTGGTAAATAATTGTTCTGACCTTGGATGTGATAAAACACAGTGGACCAACACCAGTAGATGACAGGCCAAACTACAGTATTACTGACTGTGCAAACTTTACACTAGACCTCAAGCAACTTGGCTCTTCTCTGTTCCTCCAGACTCTGGGATCTTGATTTCCAAATTAAATTCAAAATGTACTTTCTTCTGAAAGGAGGACTTTGGCCCACTGAGCAACAGTCCAGTCATTTTTGTCCTTAGCCCAGGTAAGACACCTCTGACATTGTCTCTTGTTTAAGAGTGGCTTGACACAAGAAATACAACACTTGTAGTCCACTTCTTGTGAATCTCCCTCAAATTCTCAAATGGCCTTCATTTCACAATCCTCTCTAGGTTGAGGTTATCCCTGTTGCTTGTGCACCTTTTTATACCACGTTTTTTCCCCTTCCATTCAATTTTCCATTAAGGTGCTTGGATACAGCACTCTGTGAATAGCCAGCATACTGAACAAGACTGAGAGACCATTTAAAGGCTCAGGAGATATTTGTTTGTGTTTTGAGTTAATTAGCTGATTAAAGTGTGACACCATGAGTCAATATTGATCTTTTTCACAATATTCTATTGAGATACTAAATTTTGGGTTTTCATTAGCTATAAGCCATAATAATTAAAATGAAAAGAAATAAACATTTGAAATATATCAGTCTGTGTGTAATGAAGCTATATAACATATGCATTTCACTTTTTGATTATATAATTTATTGAGATGCACCAGTGTGTGTGTGTGTGTGTATACACTACCGTTCAAAAGTTTTAGAACACTCTAACTCCATGATGGTTCCTGATTTTTATTTCTTTCTACATTGTAAAGGAATGCTGAAGGCGTCCAAAAACTGCATTAATCTCCTTTGAACAGTTGATATTGAGATGTTTCTGCTACTTCT
>JAQMYK010000002.1:5706454-5716797 GCA_030014345.1 Clarias buthupogon
CTTTACTTGATTTTTTTAAGGCAATCGGTTTGCATGCTTTTTTTAAGTAAGGTTTACTAATTGGATTTTACAGTGTACTTAAGTACTTTCTACTTTATCTCAAGTAGAAATATAAATGGAGGACAAGGGTCCTAGGGTATCTCTACTTTTACTTAAGTCCAGAATATGTGTACTTTGCCCACCCCTGCTTAAAAGTATCAGCCACACTTTGGCACCCCTGAAGCGAGTGGGAAAATGCCTAGAGAGAGCGAGGCAAGGCCTAGAATCTGAGAAAATTCATTTCACATAGTTTAAAGTGCATAGCTGCTAGGGAGGAAGTGAAGGTTAAGCAAAAAGGAAAAAAAGAGATTTGTATAGCATGTGTGTGCGTCGTGGGATTAGAGTACACAGAGCAGTTGATAATTTCAAATTCTGTGATGTAAAATCATGCCATACATACTTATTGCTTAATATAAGGAGCAGGCAGTGCGGGTTATTGCTTACTTTTAATCACATCCTTGTCACAGATAAAATAAATTAAAAATCATGATTGCAAATGCCTCAGGCCTGTGCAGTTTAGCAATATTCTTTTTAAATGAATATGCTTGAATTGAATATTAAACCTGTGCAATAGTGGATTTTCAAGCCACAAGTTGAAACTGTAAATTATTTCAAGTAAGACCTTTTGACCAATCGTATGTTTTGCTAGTCAATGTCTGTATCAGTCATAAATTTGGTTGTCCAGCAACAGGTTTACTGTATATGCATCATCAACTTATATGTGCTGGAAATATATATATACAAAGCACCATATATTTTGAAAATGAAAATATTTCACTGACTCTTAGATCTGTCTACTGAAAATGGCAAAAGTATAGACCTAGGAGGGCTACACCAGGTCACTCACTCACTCATTGTCTATAACGCTTAAAACTGTGTACAGGGTCGTGGGGGGCCTAAAGCCTATTCCAGAAGACTTCGGGCACAAAGCGGAGTGCACCCCGCACGGAGTGGCAATCCAACGTAAACCACACTATGGGCAATTTGGGAATGCCAATTAGTCTAACCTGCATGTCTTTGGATTAAACTCAAACCAGAGTACATGGAGGGAACCCACCAAGCACATAGAGAACATGAAAACTCCACAGTGCTAACCACTAAGCAACCATGCTGCCTGCTACACCATCTTTTAAAGTGATTTTATTTTATAAGCAATCTATAATGTAACCAGATTATTCAGATTCAGATAAACAGATACTACTTCCTAAAATAATATGAAAATAAACACAAACAATAAATGGTATATTCTTTTTTTTTTCTTTTTTATATATTTCTTCTTTTTTATTTTTACAAAAGCTTGCCTGGAAACATCAAACTCCATATGTGCATTTAGATCCCACAGAATAAAACAACAAACAAAGGTTACGGTCAAGGTTTTTTCTTTTTTACTTTAATGTGAAGCTTTACAGAACATCACACAAAAGCCTGTAGGGGAGGTTGCCAGGTTTCAGCAAAATTCCCAATTGTACATTGCGATTCAAATGAACAGGAACCAGGTACAATAGTCTATCTTTGGAGGTGTCCAAGAATAATATGTCTGGTACAGGGATCAAAATACACTTGCTATGACCTCATGTGTTGGTCCATGCTATCCCAGGAGCTATAAGATCTACACATTTACCGACAGCACAGGTTTAAAGATGATCAGGACTTGCAGACGAGATGGAACAGTATGTTCATTTTTGGAGAACTGTTTCTGGTTTCTTGCACATAAGGCTTATTTAGTTCTATATACAGTATTTACGTTCTGGTTTTCACACTGTGTCGTTATGTTTTGCTTGTCATGTACTTACTCCTGCTTTATCCTAGTCCTGATTATAGTTCCTCACAGTCTAGTTCCTGTCCCTTTTTTGTTTTGCTGTGTCTCATGATGTCTACTAAAGAAGACTTCTGCACTTGTTTTGCATCTGTTTTCATTTGCAATTCTGAACACAACACATGCCTGATTATCACTGCAGACTGTTTACTGCTTAGCGAGGTCTGGGAAGTGCTGAGTGAGTTGGAATGGCTTATCTGGGGGCAATGATAGCTTCCCGGGTTAAGGCTCTGGGTTACTGATCAAAAGGCTTTAAGACCAAGCTTCAACAGGTTGCCATTGTGAGCCCTTGAGCATGGCTTACCATACTGAATTAGGATGAGCGCATTAATATTAATATACTACTGCCCAAACTATGGCCAATCAGATTGAAGATTATGCAGTACACACTGATTATCCATGACATAAAAACCATGTAGGGTTTAAGTTCTGGCACCTGGGGGTGTGGCTTCACAGGACCTCTGAGGGTTTGTTCAGTGAATCCTTTGATTCTCTCTCAGGTGGGGGGATTGGCCTCCATGGATTGGGCTTGTTTGTCCGGTGAATCCCATGCTTGATCAGATTGAGATCTGGAGATTTTGGATGCCAGGTCAGTGACCTTGAACTTTGACTGCTAAGCCCTATATGTGGCAGGTTATGGTGCACTGATACCTTTCTATCATGATCAGCATCGACTCACACTCACTCATTCATCGTCCATACTGCTTTATACAGTAAACCCACCAAGCACAGGGAGAACATGAGAACTTCATGCACAACAGGAATCAGTGGTATCTCAGAGGGGTAAGGCACTGACTTACTGTTCGGAAGGTCGGTGGTTCGAGCCGCAGATCCACCAGATTGCCATTATTGGACCCTTAACCCTATTGTCTCCAGGGGCGCTGTATCATGGCTGCGCTCTGACCCCAGTTACACTGGGATACGAAGTTACGAAGATAGAATTTCACTGTGCAGTAATGCATCTGTGACAAATAAAGGTTTCATCTATTTAATTTAATTAGAATCAAACGGAGATCCTGGAGGTGCAAGGTGACAGTGCTAACCACTAAGCCACCATATGTTCTAGCGTTGACTTTTGTGCTACATTGGTTTTGTGGCATTGGACCAGATAGTTTAGCCTTTGGTACCCACATTCATGGATGAGCCTTGAATGCCCATAATCCTGTGACCAGTTTAATGGGATATAATTGATAATCAGTGTTATTCAATTCACTTGTCAGTGGTGTTCGTGTTATGGCTGATCGGTGTAACTGTTTATACTGTATTCAGTTTCAGTTTAACCTTGTAGAATATAAATGCTTTGTCTGATGCATAAACAAAGACGAATCTTTCTTCTCTTTATTTATGATCCTCTTGTGGAGCTTCTCGTTCCCCCAGAGACACTGCAAACTAAAAACTGGGTCATTTCATGCCCTCCCGCTCTGTCACGATCCATCCCGGGTAGAAATCAATAACTTGTTTATTTTTTTATTCTTCAAAAAAAATCTATATGCATACACTCTAAGACTATGCATGGAGCTTCACATCACATTCCATGGCATAAAGTGGGTGTATACATTTAAATGTCTTCTCCAACAATCTGTCAAGCAGGCTTGTGGGGGGAAAAAACATTTATCTCTACAGTATGTGTCTCATAAAAATGCTTTTTTTTGTCATGAAGAAAAAACAAAATCAGTCTTTTTTTTTTTAAATAAGGAAATTTGTTTTGCTGTGCTCACAACTGGATGCGTCATATGTCAAGAGCTCGGTTCACTATTATTAGAAGACAACACAGAGTTTGGCGAGGAACAAAAGTAATTGCACCGGAATGCAAATCAGGATCAACATGGCAACCAAACGTTCATACGGGGCTGTATTTTAAAATCTGTTTAGCAATGAAAAGAATAAAGGTGGCGAAATAATAGAAGAAGTAAAAAAAAGTGCTAATGAGACGGTTTTCGGCTTCTACCAAACTTGTTAGAAAGATGATCAGAGGATGATCTATTTTAAATATATTGTTTTACTATTAAAAATTAAGCTAAAGCTTAGTTGAAAAGAAGGGATGAAAGGGAAAATAAACAGCGGTATAACTTTATTACTGTAACTGATAAAGACGACGGTGTTTGATTTTTGCATTTCTGTTCTTTGACTAGTGCTTTTTCTGAACTTTTTGAATGTCAGTGTATATTGAGTGAATTTCAAATGTCAGATGAGACTAAAAAGGAAATAAAGAGTGAAAGGTCAGACAATCAGAGAGAGAGAGAGAGAGAGAGAGAGATGTGCATAAGGTTATCTTCATCCACACCCCACAGGTTTTGGTTACTTATTCAACTATATTTGTTTTTATTGAAACAAATATGAGGGTGAGTCAAAAACTATCCGCACTCCGTTTACATTAAAACTTCTGTTGGCCGCATTGTCTCATCAGCGCTTTCTATTCAAGGCTACTGTTTACCCAGTCACTGCTGTGCAGGTGTTACATCAGTTCATTTGTAACTGTGGTGCGAGCAAAAACAGATGCTAAACTTGCAATTTGCGCGAAAGAAGAGCAGCATGCAGTGATTTTTATTTATTTTTGCTGTATGATGGTGCTCATGGTGCTAAAACAACTCATGGAGGAACATAAACAGAAACGTTTGGATACCTGTAGACAAAATTTGGACCGATACTTTAAGGAAGGTGGATGTTTCTTGAAGAGAATCATCACTAAATGAACCTGAGAGTAAACGGCAGCGTATGGGTCGGAAACATCCTCAATCACAGAAATGAGAAAAAGTTAAAAACTCAACTGCAAAAAATTCATCAATGTCCTCAGGAAAAAGGTTCAACAATCAACAGTGCTCATTACAGTAAGATGCTTACAGTATTTAAGAGCTGAAGCCTAAACTTCGGATTAAATACAGAGGACTGTACAATTATATACTATTAACTGGTGAAAGGAACAAGGTTCACCCATGTCTGCTGGGGGACCTACACAATATTTTGCTTAATGTTTTGTGTTGTAACATTATGGCTGATCAGTGAAACAACACAACGTTACTTTATCCAGGAATATAACCGTTATATATACAAATATATATATATATATATATATATATTCAGTTGAAGATAAGAGCATGGGTCAATGGTTCAGCTTTACTCAAATTCTGATTCCAAGCATAATGGAATTTATCTTATGTTCTCTTAAAAGTAAATAAATAAATAAATAAATAAACACCAGTCCTCTAGCCATCACGGTTTGGCCCATGTCAAAATCAATCAAATCCTTACACTTGCATTTTTTTTTGCTTCCAACACATCGACATGAAAAAAAGCTCACTTGTTGATTCATACAGCAAACCACAAACACATGGTTTACCAAAGTTTGAGTGGAAGAAAATGCACCGGACCCCAACCCTACTGAGCACCTCCTCCTTGCCTGACTTCATTAATGCTCCTGTGAGCACAGATTCCCCCAACTATGCTCAAAAATGTTGTGCAAAACTGGCAAAGAAGTTTTTAATGTATATACATTTTGATTTGTTAAACATTTCACATTAATTTCACGTTACATAGTGCAGCATCCAATATCCATGTAAATGCAAAAAATCTGTTCCAGCCACCCAAAAATATTACCAATATTTCCAATTTCCAACATTATAATAATATTTTTTGCATATAAAAGCAATTAAAAGGTTAATAATCTTAATTTATGATTCCTCTTGGCACCGGCTGCTTTAAAAACGAAACTTAACCGGCTTTCTTTTCTTCTTGCTACCGTCCTTACTAACATTCTTGGGACCCATGGTGCGATGTCTTCACTAAATCTTGCACAAAATGCAAAAAAAAAGTGAAATTGCTTCACTTGGCTTTCCACTGAAGCAAACACGTTTTGAACGGCTCTCAGACGTACGCGCAACTGAGCCAGCGTTTGGTTCAGCTTGGTTCGTTATCTCATATGCCGAAAATGCTTTGTATGCCGAGGCAATATTCTCGCAAAATTTCTGTTCAGAAGGCAAAAATTCAGGTGGGGCATATGCATATATAGGTACTAATATTATATAATAAACTAATATAATATAGGTTTTAATATAGGTATATATTAAAACAACATGAGAATTACATTTGTGAAAATAGGAATTTTAGGAATGAACTTGTCTCTCATTTTTTTAAAGAATCAGTTATACAACAAGTTAGCCCTGTCCAAGTAATCTGACTGGATTAGAGGCATTCCACACGTGGTGATATAAAGTATAATGGCACTGAGACATTTCAATCCATCCATCTAGGAACTTCAGTAGTCCAACTAGGGACCATGGAGGCCAATGGTAACCACTGTATTTATTCCCATTTTGTACGATCGTGGTACGACCTCCGGTCATTTACACACTACGGGCAATTTGGGAACGCCAATTAGCCTAATCTGCATGTTTTTGGACTGTGGGAGGAAACTGGAGAACGCAGAGGAAATCCACCAAGCACAGGGAAAACATGCAAACTCCATGCACACAGACCCGACATGAGAATCGAACCCAGGACCTGGAGGTTCAAGTTCTGTCAGTCCTGCCATTTATGGAATGATATGTCTTGGTGGAGCAAAAGAACTAGTTAAATAAAAAGAAACAAATCATAATCTGTTAATAATAACCAGTGTTTGTATAAGTGTTGTATAAAATCAATGTCACACTCAAGGTTGTACTGTTGTACTGAATATCAGCACAGCTTTGATATTTTCAGTACTCGGGTTGCACTTTTCCTGCATCACAGCTGTGCTGATATTAACTAATATAGCACTCCCTCTTGTGTGGTATTGTTTAATTCAATCCTGTTAATGCCTGTTTCTATTTGGTTCACTGGTCTGACCCGAAAACATATATTTAACTGTAATTTTACAAGAATAATATGAGCTATGTTGAGAGACTGACACAAACTAGCTGAACCATTTCGAACCTCATTTTTCCAAAATTTTATTAAACTATTAAACCATCGCATATGCTGAATGTGAAAAAAAGAAAAACACAACCAAACAAATAATAAAACCCAGCACCACTACTGACATTTCATTTATCATTCGGGCAGCAGCTGGTATAATAATTAATTCTGCAAGAAAAAAAAAAAGCAAAGCTAAATTGTTAACGTCACACAAGAAACTGATTGCTAATTCCTCCAGCTGTTTACTTGCCTAAATGTAAATTAATTTTTGGCCTCTAGGTGAGATAGCATTTTTAATATTTGTCATTATTTCACTCTTTTCTGCCTCTTTATGTTTCCCTAATAGTCCTCTAGTTCTCTTCATTCTTAAAGCGTCACTTGTGCATTAATTTACACACCAGTCAAGTCATCAACATTACATACATCAACATTAGATACCGTTTAATGTATGTAATCAGCTTTCACGCAGATACTGTATTACTTTGTTTGTAGTCATGTCTGTACAGTATATTGGGTCTATGTACAGTTTATGAGAATCATTTTGTCAAGTATGTATAAGAAAATTGTTATTGATTGCTGCATGTTACAGGATGTGATTCTCAAATCTCATTGGCTGGAAAACTTTTAATTAATTTTCAAACATCAGAAATTCTGTTGACAATTATTACAATACAATACGAGAGGCGTTAGAGTCAACTCGAGACTTAACTGTGCAGAATAACAGAACATAGTTATGAAAGTGCCTCCCTTTACATCTCTATATAATCCCCTGCTTCACTAATGTGCTTATCCCAGTGCTTGGATACCATAAAGTTAAAATGTTTTCTTAGTACACCAGAGTCATGATTAGACTGGCTGCTTTACGACTGAAATGCTGGCCTCCCAGGAACACCTGTAATGTCCCAAATATATGGAAATGGCTTATAGCGAGGTCAGGACTATAAATGAACAATTTTTCAGTATGCTGCAGCCGTGATCGGACTGCCTACTTCACTTCTTAAACACTGGCCTACCAGGAGCTCCTTTAATGGCCCAAACATGTGGATGTGCCTTGGAACGAGGTCAGGACTGGACGGGGGATGTGGTAATAAATCCCAGCCGAGTTCCTGTAACGTGCAAGTGGTGTTGGTTGTCTCTTCCGCTAATCAGCTGCAAATGTCCATCAATTTTCACGGATTAGTTATTCCACCCGCTGGAAGTTCAGGAGAATGACTGCAGTGGGCTACAATTCACCTCCGCCAGGATGGTCATTCACAGATACATGGCCTTCTTTTACAGTAAATGTTTGCGTGTTAAAACGTTCAAGTGTTTTATGGTGGCACATACAGTCTTCTGTAAATGTCAACTGCCTTCATTCATGACAAATTTCATCACAAATCCCAGTTTGACTTAAACATCCCCTGTATTACAGGTTTATCATAAATAATATAACATATTTCATGTTATCATTTCCATAATAACAACATACTCAAGGACTGTGAAAAAGTCACATTTATTGAGGATTTTTGGAAGGAGGCTCCACTGTCAGTACTTTGTAACAGTAAAAAGTTGATGAATATCTATAAATAAAACTCTCTCACACTCATTTTATATCACTTACCCCGTGCAGGGTTGCTGGAGGAATATCCACAGCAACACCATCCCAGGGGACAAGTTGGGGTGAACCCTGGAAGGGGTGCCAATCCATCGCATGACAAACAAGCATACACTCACTCGCACACTACAGGAAGCCTGGAACCATCAATTAGTCTAATCTGCATGTCTTTAGGAAACCAGAGTACCTGGAGGAAACCCACCAAGCATGGGAAGAACATGCAAAGTCCACACACACTGGTGGAAATCGAACCATCGACCCTGGTTCGACACTGGAGGTGTGAGGCAGTAGCGCTAACCACTATACTACTGCACCACCTACGAACAAAACTAGATTTTATTTCTTTTAATTGCATTCATATGTCAGTGGGAGGTCCTTACAAGGATTTTAAACTCTGTGTGTACTGTATGTGTGTGTAATTTAAATAAAAGGGAGAACATAGTAATAAGCGAGAGAAAGCCACACATCATGCAGTGCCCCTACTTTGACAAGCCAGAGTGACAGAAAAGCTGCCTAGCACAAAAATAGCAGAATGAATAAAAGATAAATGGCTGCCCGCTTCTTTCCAGGAGGAATGAAGGTCAATGCTGTGTGTGCGTGTGTGTGTGTAGCCATTTCATTTCAGCCCTATTGGTCGTCTCATTATTCTAACCTTTTCTTCAATTGTTCCATTAAATTACACGTTTTTGAAACCCATGTACATCTCTTTAGAACGTCTTAACATAGTCCAGATAACCAGCCCATGAATTAAGTGTTCATTATGGCGCCGCTGAAGTCTCTCATCCGATTGGTCAGACGGTGTTGATTAATGTTTTATAGCCGCAGCTGTGACAGTTGCTGTAGCTGCAATATACAGTAAATCACAGCTTTATTTAAATGTGCTCTGATAATACTAATAATAAACAGACAGAAATAGCATTGTGTTTTAATATGGAATATATTTTCTTAGTTGCAGCAGGTCACGTCTCTAGAGAAGATGTTTAATACCTAGATTATGTTACATTCTTATACTTTCCTACTATACTATATAAAGTACCCATTGGCAGGAAAAGTAGAAATAGTTAAAAGGTTAAAGCTAAAAGTAATCTGATCTTTAATGTACAGTAATCAGTGATATTATTTCAGGTTAAAGCCCACGTACGTGTCTGTCTGCAACAAAGTTGAACCCCTTTATTTTTTAGACTGTAATTATTACAGACATTATATTTATGGTATTGGTTTCCACTGGATTGGTGGCTAAATAGCAGGAAATTGTAAAAAAAAAAAAATAATTATCTAGTTCACAGGCAGATTTTAAATCTACTGTCTTTTCATTTTATTACAATCACTGGGTTTATGAAAAGGTGGGTTTACGCCTCGTCAGCCCAAATACACTCCCTGTTCGGTAATCAGAGAGTGAATCAAAGATTAGAAATCGAAAAAGTAGATCGGAAAAACAATAAGTTTTGTCTTAAAAACATATCCAGCGTGTTAAAATGAATTTATAACACTTCAACGCTGTTATTTCAGCAGTGAAAATATGAATTAATCCCAGTAAAAATATTCAGTTTAGTTTTAATAATGAATATCTTTTGGTTCAGGTGATTGTTTACATTGAGCAAGTAGCGCATTAGTAGCTTATTTTAAATCCGGTGTTAAATCATAACATCACTTTTACTCAACATTGTGATTTCACTTATGGTACAAGTAATGTACTGC
Organism: Clarias buthupogon; assembly: GCA_030014345.1. NCBI lineage: Eukaryota > Metazoa > Chordata > Actinopteri > Siluriformes > Clariidae > Clarias > Clarias buthupogon. The sequence goes on from JAQMYK010000002.1 coordinate 5,716,492, forward strand.
AAAAGTTCCATTAAATTAAAAAAATTACATTTTGTGTGATGCTGTGACAAAATCAGGCTGAACAGACAGACAGACAAACATGCAGATAAAGAATTTTCTGTACAGACAAAATCTTTTTTTTTATTTAGAAACATATTTTTTTATATACAACATTTTTAAGGAAATAAACAAATATATACATTTCATTCATTCATCTTCTATACCGCTTCATCCTGTATTCAGGGTCGCGGGGGACCTGGAGCCTATCCCAGGAAGCTTAGGGCACAAGGCGGGGTACACCCTGGACAGGGTGCCAATCCATCGCAG
>JAQMYK010000002.1:5780665-5803936 GCA_030014345.1 Clarias buthupogon
AGAAGGATATGATGCTGGGGATGGTGAGTGGAAGTAGACCAAAAGGAAGACCAAAAACCCGCTGGCTGGACACAATCATGATGGACACGGGCAAGAATATCAGTGAACTAAAGGAACTGGTCAGGGAAAGGAAGACATGGTGAGACATGGCCCATAGAATAGCCAAGAATCGGACACGATTGAATGGCTAATGATGATGACAAGAATTTAAACAGGAATTTCCAGTATACTACTAATTGCGAGGTGTATTCAGGTCAAACCGGGAACTGTGATGAAAGTTCTCATGAATGAAGGTATATAACTGATTTACAAGAAAACTTCCAGTTCAGTGCAGTGATGAGTCCCACTAAATCATTTGAATGATGCAAACAATTTCAAAGAAAGCTGTACCACTTGAAAATCGTTGAATAACTTGTCACCACAACTTGAGGAAAGACATGTCTTTCTGTGGGAAATGTCCACACAATCATTCACTAACACCACTTGCACATTACATGAACTTATTTGGGAGTTATTGCCCCATCCCCCATATAGTCTTGACCTCGATCCACATATTTGGGCCATGATAGGAGTTCCTGGGAGGCCAGTGTTTCAGACTGCAGGCAGTCCAGCTCAGCAGAGCTTGAGAGCTGAGCATACTTAATTGTATCCAAGCACTAGTGAAATGTGCATTACTGTAGTTTTGAATCTCATAACTCTGTTCTTCTATCTGCACAATTTAATGTCATGGTTTTATTTGAACGCAATAAATACCTTGTTCACAATAAATAACCCAGGCTATCGATTTTATCATTGGTTATATTGGATCTTCTGCATGCTACCATTTTGGATTTGAACGGGTTTATTTTGGATTTTGTTAGTGAATTTACAATACAAAGCATAAATTTTAACATGACATTTTACAGAGGTGAAAAGTAGTGCTGGACTTAATGTTTTTTTTCCTTACTTGAGACAATATGACATCACCAAGATGGGCTTGATTTTATGGTTTCAATCATGCATAACTGTTCCACTCAAAGCTGATAATAATGAACAGAAATTATGACATTAACACAGGTTAGTGTGTGTGAGAGCCCTGTGTATGTTATGACTATATTTCAGATACCATTTCATTTTGATATCCACTTGTGAACAGATTCAAGCTGAACTGTTAAATAATAAAAATTACATTCATGTTTACTCTTGTATGGTATCTTTTGTGCAATAAGGATTTTTTTTTATTACCTGGAAAAAAACGTCACGAGGCTCGATGTACTGTGTGTGAGTGTCTTAAATATGTCCATGGATTTTATAAATCCCTACAGGCTTTACAATATCGTATAACTCCCTATGCTTCCCAATGTGAAGCAGCTCTCTAAATTCGCTAAGCACCTCATTTATAAATATCTATTACATAAACATTCCCAACTAATAAAATCCTGTGCTGATTATAACCTACAAATGACAAGCATATGCAAAGCTATCAGAGAATCATAGATAAAAGAAAGTTTCTTTTCCCCCTCTCAATTTATTTATTTTTTTAAAGCAAAGGAAATTGTTTGCGTAGGGATTTGCAAAGGATTTGTAGCCTTAATTTCCTTCTCAGCACTAATCTGCCATCGACTCCTCCTCTTCAGGGGAAATTAGGAGAGCGGTTGAATTTTATTTCAGGCCCAGACCACAAGGGAGCATTATTCGAACCGAGCAGATGGACAAGAAGATAGAGAGAGTGTGGTCGGAGCGCGGTGATGTGGCAATTCCACATAACCCTACCATCAGGTTTCACTTTCAATTCCAAAAGTTAGATTGTGTGAGATACACAATCACAGGTTAGTACCAGAGGAACGGTTGTCTTAGTATCACAACAAACACACACACACAAAAGGAAAAGGCAATGCAGCAGTACAGGAAATTTAAAGCATTGCACTTCTCTGTAAAAGGAAATGAAAAGGGCAATTTTCTGGGTCTGTTATTCAGATTCTACAAATACAATGTGTGTTTGTTCATACCTCCAAGGTTGCCAGATTATAAATACTTCGATTTAAAGGTTCAGCACTAGACCACTGCCTTTGAACATGAAAAAAATTGAAAACATGCTGACCAAAGAAGCATATTTTGTGGTCCAATAACAGTTATAACTGTGTCTGGTAGAAAGTAGGTTAGTGTGGTCTGCAGTTCTGTAAAATGGGAGGACAACTGCCTTCCAAATGGCACATTAAAAAAAAAGTTACGAAATCACTTTCAGCAAGAAATACCGTCATGAAAAATACCGTCATGATAAACAACCCCTTGTGTTCTCAGTAATTCCTTCTAAGTCATTTCGAATTGCTTCCGAATCTCCATGTATTTCCGTTCACTTCTAACTCAAGCCATAAAATTAACTAGCTTCTAGGCTGAATCCCAAATTCCCCTCTAATCAGTGATCAAGGACACTACTTAGAGTTTGGAACAAGGGATTATACAATTTACATAGTGCACTAGCCTTGCATTTAACACTACTGTATTTGGGATTCAACCACAGAACCACGAAGTTTGCTGGAATTAGTGAAAATATAAAGTAAAGTTTCTCAGGACGGTCCACCATCTTCATGTTTTAATTATCTCACCTTTAGGATACATATGACTGGTAAGAATTTAAAACTACTTTAAACCCTGTTAATTAGACTAACGTTAATTTTCAGTCGCAAGCTTTGCCTTCGTGCCTACAACGGCATCACATTCATGCTGATATTCAGCACAACAACACTCCCTCTCATGTGATATTGCTTAAATAATAAGTGGCAAGCATTTTTAATTAATATTAATCTGATTCCTACATTTTTTCCAGACCTTCTTCATACTGTAGGTTCTTCAGTCAGATTATAACCAAGTTGCTAGGCTAATCTTGCCAGGACTTTTTGCTACCAGGTTGCATGTGCATCTCTTTTTTTCTGTTGCCAGCTGCCTATAGGTCTGTAGTATTAAGCCACCATTTCCATTTTGTGTAAACATTCAAAAATGCCCATAATATTATTAATGTTACATGTCAATCCACATTTTTCTTTTATCTTACACCACTGTGAACTTCAGTGAACTTTACGTCCATTTAAAGTGAACAGTCTCTATAACAACGTGCCCGTCTTTTTATAGCTCCGTTCCTTCTATTCTACATTCAGCCTTTTTTTATCATGTTCTTTTCTGCATTCTACTTGCTGCATAATACTAAAGTAATCTGAGCGAGCAACACACTTGACAATAACATCTTCAATATGCAAAGCACAGTAAATGGATTATGTACAAGCGATGCACCTGCTTTTTTCCTTCCTCCTGAACAGCGGAGCAGGCGTGATAAGGATAACACAAAATGCTTAGTAGTACATATCAGACTCAAGCTTTTACCTGCTCAGCATTCAGTACATTTTGAATGAAGTAATGCATTTTCCTTTAAAGGCTGACAAAACAGTCTTTCTTATACTTAGATGTATTGTAGCAGGTAACAGAAAGGCTGCTTTCACACGGGGGACTTGAGCATGGATTCAAGTACACCTGACCTCAATATCTGGTATGTTTGACTAGTGTGAACAATCCACACTGGACCAGGGCGGCCTGAATCTGTACCAGGTCCACATGAAAATCTGCTCCTGAGCACAATACAATGGTCATGATTTATCAGTCAATCAATGGTTTATAATCAATGGATTATCAATTAAATACCACCAAACTGGTAACAAGATTATATCAACTCAAAGCTCATCTATTTCGGTGGTGAGTTAAGGCCACCCTGTCTAATCCAATCTCATGGAACAGCCAATGTTGCAGAAATTGCTGAAAAATGAACACTGTCCACAATAGAAAGGTATCAGAACACCCAGTTCATCACAACCTGCTGTATACGAGACTTAGCAGGCAAAGAGTTACATTTTGTTTATCCGGCATCTAAATTTCCAACTATTTGAGCAACCATGAGTTGCACCAGACTAACAGTCCACCCCACCCTGCCAATTTCCTGATAGACATACACAGCACAGGTACAGAACAACATTACTAAATGTTGAAAGCTAACCAGCAGAGGAGCGCGTGGGGTGGGGGTGGGGGGGGTTGTCAAATGAAGTCATGTATAATTCAAAGCAATCATTTCCAGTGTGTAAACAGCGTAATAGTAAATACATGATAGTGTTAGGTACATACTATTGAGCAACATACTTTCTATTACTTCTTACATTAGAGACTTAAGGGATCTTGTTTGGAAGATTCTACAGTGGCCCCTCAGCATATGAATGCCACAGGAGTGCAAATTTTCGACACACAAACGAACATTTTTGATGGATTGCAAAATTGCAACAACAAAAAAACATCAGTAGAAAGCCAAGCTGAGTGAGTTTACATTTTGTTTTTGTTTTGTTGTTTTTGCATTTTTTGAATGATTTAGTAGAAGACATAGTAGTGAAGACATACTGTAGCATGGGTTCCAAGAATGTTTGTAATGCTTGCATTGATTAATTAACCAAAATTACACAAACACACTTTTATCTTGTCTGCTGTTGTTCAAAAACATGAAAGACACAAACAATACTTAATATCATATAAGTTCTGTATACTGTGTGAGTGTGTGGGGCTTCAGGAGTATTGTGTCAGCCTCACCAGCTTTATGAGTCAATCTGGGAGCACAATCATGAAACTCCTCCGTCCTGTGAAACTGTCCCAATGGTGAGTAATCCAATTATGATGTATCCGCAAAAGATTCACAGTCTTATGCGGCACTGGGGGAAAATGGCGACCAGCTGTATGTGCAGCAAGAGGAAAAGGAAGCCACTTTTTCAGTTTAGTTTTTAAAGCAGCCGATGCCAAGAGGAATCATAAATTAAGGTTAAACTAAATTTTATTTCTATTTATTTCATATTTTATTTTATTCATATTTGTTTTCTAAATGTTTAGATTTTTTAAATACCATTTACGTATAGTGTTGGAAAATGGTAATATTGGTAATATTTTTGGGTGGCTAGAAAGGGTTGTCTGCGTTTACATTATTTCCTATAGAAAAATTGGTTTCACAATAAGGAATTTCACCTCGCCTCCAGAGCGGATTAAATTAGTATGTTGAGGTATGACTGTATATTTAAAATCCTAGTTGTTTTTGATGAACAATTAGGTAAATTAAAAGCCCTACTGTACATCTGAATGATTTCTATTTTCATTAATTTGGGGTAATTGATGAAGAGTAAAATAAAAATGAAGGGGCCATAGTTTTTATTAAATTTTGAATAGAAACTCATCATTTTAACATTAAAGTATGCTGAAACACACAAAATACTTCAACCTCAAGTTCTCAAAACACTCAGTAATGGGCTTTATGGGAAAAATCCATCTTCTGCCATGAATCCATTTGCATCCTAATAGGCAATAAATAAATAAATAAATAATAACCCCACGGTCTTTTTCAAACATTCAGGAGTAGTCCAGGGACCTGATCCTTGCTACTCTGGAGACTCTGCCAAACCATGGTGCAGGGTGGAAGCTATCTGCTAAATGTAATTGGATCAACTTACTGTATGAGCCCCTCCTCCAAACTAACCCAGAATCATTCCTTTGTGCAGACTCAAGTATTTGGGCCAAGTGTAAAATTGTCCTAAATAAATCAGGGCACAGTATTTTAACTCTACTATGCTGGGCGTGTGCTTTTGCTCATGTTAACTTCTAGTTTCTGAAATGACTAATGCATACTGTACTGTATGTCTGAGCTCAAACGTTTAAACCATCACTGAATGTCTGCTTGTATATATCAAGAGCTCTTTGTCTTCTCTTCACTCTCGCTGGTATAAAGGAAAACATGCTGAGATCAGTAAAAAAAAAAGACACTGGGGATAGAGAACAGAAATATATACAGGATGTCAAAAAGCTTTCACTTTCTCATTTGGAATCCATTAGAAATAAATCTCAGTTTTGTAGCAGTGTAATATATAACCAAGACTGGAATGCTAACGTTTAGTTTTGTAGAAAAGAGATACTGAAATGTTCTTACACGAGGGTGATAAAGTGCTAGCTCTCTGTGTTTATTGTATGAAAGCAAAGCTTATAAAAAAAGATCTAATCTGTCACACATATTAGCATTTCTGTTACATTGGATTTCAGTTGTGTTCTCCATATTTAATTAAAAGAAAATTCGCAAAAGATTTTTAGATTTTTCCGAATTAACACACCCAGGTATTACTATAACTGCTAATAACTGCTAATAAGCTAAGTAACTTTTGCCTTTATTAGCGGTACATGCCACCAACGTAAACTTCCCAGTTGTCCTGTAACATAGCTAACTAGCTAGCTTATAAACATCGCAATTTGCAGTGATTTAAATGCTGTTTAAAAGGCATTTGTTATCACTAACATTAAATCACAAAACTAACCTAGGACAGTGTCAGCTGGCTAGCAACTTTACCTCAAATAAAGTGCTTAATTGAATATTTCTTTTGAGGTCCAACTGCCAATCCATATTTTCCTTATTTTCGTTCAGTAAATATTTCAATCAATAGTATATGCAGCGGTTTCCCCCTGTCCTTGGTGCTGAATGTGTACTGTGTTTGCCTTTTGTGGTTCGAACACGAAGCTGTCCAGCGGTAAGAGACACTGGCCTTCAGCCTGCGGTCACAAATACTGTATTACACTAAATGACAGAGATAGTGAAAAATCAGTCTCCTATCTTGTCACCATTCATGTATGTACGCTTTTTACATTTATAAAAGAACTCTGAAATTCTGAATTCTGAAACCCAGCATTGTGACGATCATCCTTGGATAAAATCAGTTCTGTGCTGAGATCCTGAGTGAGGCAACAGAAACACATTGTTAAAGTCGTATGTGTTGAAAAACCCCTGGTCTCCCAGTTTCTCCCAGTCTCAAAACTCACACATATACACTCATGTGCTCACAACTGCTTAACACATGCTCACGATTGAGTTATGTTTTAAGACTTTGGTGGCATTTGAGGGGGTAAAACATTGCTGTTTCTTTATAATTCTCCAGGTGGAATGCTCTAGGGTTCAGACATTGTTGGCGTAGTGGTAGGAGTGACTTATTGGCTGTTCGTTTAGAAATTATGACTGATAACATAACAGAGATCCACTACCAGTCAAAAGTTTGGACACAACTTCTACTTTCATGGTCTTTCCTGATTTTTATTTCATTGTAAAACAATGCTGAAGGCATCCAAAATACAGTATGTAATAATCTCCTTTGAACAGATGATGTTGAGATGTGTCTGCTAATTATGTTTTGGTCTTGCTTTCCTGAGAAGGTCTTTATAAGAGCTAGTTTCATCATGGTGTCTGATAGGTTTTGGAAATGCACTTGACAATACTGTTCTTGTAAGAACTGTTTCAAAACAGCTGACCTTCATGTCTTAAAATAACAACTGACTGTTAACTAGTTATTATATCATTCTATATGGTATTTTATTGGATTGAAATCTCCATGATGGTCTAAGAATGTAGAAAATAAATCACGGAACTATACGTGCTGGTCAGTAAAAAAAAAAAAAAAAAGCTTTTTTGTTTGATTTTAAGCTAAATGTTAAACTCTTGTACTAGAAGTTAGCTTATTTGTTGAATTTCTTTTAATGCTGCACTTGGTTTTTAAGGGAGAAAACTGTTATAATGAACAGGCTACAAAAATGTTGAATACAGCTAAGGTATAAACCTTAAATGCTCAAGGTCTAAATCAGAAAAAAAAAAAAGTCAAATGCAATCATGTAAAATCATGATACAGTACCTACAAAATTGCAATAAGAATTAATAAACTGATACGATATTTTCATCATACCTACTGTAGGTATCATAAAAATATCGTATCAGTTTGTCCCTGGAGAGTCCAATCCTTATTAAATACCCATATTAAGTACTCAACATGGCAGCAATTATGTACTGTGACATCTCATAAATTACAGGATACTGTGTAGAATATGAATATTTAATATATTTGCTACATCTATTGTATTTGATGCATTATATTCTTTAATACTTGTAAAACAAAGGTTATTACTGTTTTACAACCTGTGCAAAATACCTCCAGGCATTGTAGATTAGTCTGCAAAACACAGAAAAGATGCTGATAAAGTTAAGCAGGAAATTGCAAACCCTGAAGCAAACAAAATGAGATGGAGGCTGGCCAAAACATTTGCTAAGAGAACGACTGGAAATGAATTGGGATGACTGCACTGTATTGTAAATGGAAATAATTGAATACTGGATTGGTATGTTACACTTTTTCCCATCAGGCACAAGAAACCAATCAGGTAGATCGAGTCCCAGCTAGCTTTGAGTCAGTGTCATACAATGAAATAGTAATGATTTGGCTTTTATTACAATGTAAAAGTAAAACTCTGTGAAGGTATCTAGTGGTAATGTCAATTAAATGCCTGATTAGCCACCGTTAGCTAGCTAATAAAATGCATAATTGTATTAACGCAATACCTTAGAGGACTTCAATATTGCAAGGAGTTTTAATCGCAGGCCAGTGCAAGTGTTTGGATAAATGTGGGTTCTTATAAAAACTTTAGATGATTCCTCATTCTATTAATGCAATGCATACATTTTTTTAAATAAAACAATAAAAAAAAACAGTTATTTTTTTAGTGTTCAAATTAAACTTCAGAAAAATAAACTGTTGCTGTATTATATATCTAACTGTTGCACAGTTATTGGAGATGACTCATTTGAGTATTTCACAAACTTTTGATCTACTGAAATACAAACATTCAAGAGTTTACACATTCATTCATTAATCTTCTATACCGCTTCATCCTCGATTCAGGGTCGCGGGGGGCCTGGAGCCTATCCCAGGAAGCTTAGGGCACGAGGCAGGGTACACCCTGGACTGGGTGCCAATCCATCGCAGGGCACACACACATAAGAGTTTACCCAGAATGTTGCAAAAAAAAAAAAAAACTAAAATCATTCAGCCAGTGCCAGGTTTGTGAGTGCCTTCTTGATAAAAGAAGTCAAAGTAGAATGGATTCATTCAACAGAATCAAACAGGCTGTATAAAATCAAATAACCACTCTTTACAACCAGGTCGAGCAGAAAAGCATAAAAAAAAATATGAAAAAGTGTGTTAAATTCAGTTGCAATCGCATCATATTTTAATTGAAATACTCAACATGAGGAAATACTCCACTCTCACCACCCTGCCATTGATTACTTTTCTTTAACCACACACATCTTCATGTTTTATTCTCCACACAATATGATTATGAGATTCCGGACAGGATGCAAGAAGGAGACGAAATTACTGTATTTCTGTTCGGAAGCACAACTCTATGTAAAAAAAACAATAATAATAAAAAATATATTATCCACTACATTTATTGTTCTCTGACTCCATAAAATCCTGAATGCCCTTTAGATGAATGTGTTCAGACCTAGTTAATAGGCCACATCCTGTTCCACCCATCATAGCTCGCAGAAACAAAAGGCAATTGATTAAAATTATATCACTCATTTTTCAGCAGAGCTACCCATTAACACTGTATTTACACTGACACAAAGTGCAATGGTATTTACAAAGTGTCAGAAAACAAATAATGGACCAGCAAATAGCCCTGAAGACAATGCTTTTTCCCCCTGCATTTGCACAATATTTATAATTTATAACATCATTTTTTAATAACCAGCACAAATGCTAATGCCGCTGCTACCACTGAGATATGAGCACGCTGGTAATGACAATGTTGCATAAAACTTATCAAGGTTTGAAATAATATCTTTTATACATTTCCTAAAAAAAAAAAATCAATTTAAAATAACATAAAGAAACATAAAATTAATCTTGTGATACCATATATGTTAATCTATATAAATAAAAGAAAGGTTATGTCTGTGCATTGGTCAGAACTCGCTCTTTCAATGATATATTTATGTTTCATACCACTCTCTGAAAAATCTGTTTATATATACAGTATGTTTGTGTCCATACATGTATGTCTGAAGTTAAATCTGCACCATAAATGAAATCAAAAGGTTAAGTAGAAAGGAAGTTACGCACAGTTATTTTTCCAGATCATGTCACAGCATCTAGCACTTTTTGGACAAATATAGTGCTTTTTCCCCCGAGGTGAGCGAGGCTATGCGTCACTAAATGTACCCAATCAATGCAAAGTTTACAGTGTGTAGACAGAGTATCCAGAAGACAAAGAAACGACAGTACTGCACCCACAAACCGCCATAATACTCAACACAAACAAAAGCGCGACTCATGGCTTACTCAAAAAAAAAATAATCATGTCGAATATGAAAACTGAACCTTCAAAGATAAATCGATACATTAATCTTTGCTTATTCTTCCCTCTGTAAGTTTAAAACCATACTTTGGTATTTGCCTGAAGTAGTGTTGAGGGACGTTACTTTTTAAAGTAATTATTATTGTAATTGTAATTACATTACAAAATAACTGTCTTTAAAAAGTAATCAGTTACATTACAGCGTTACTTTCTGATAAAAGTAACTAGTTCGAGTACTTTTCCATTGCAGAAAATTAAAACTCCTTTGTGATTCCTCATGCATGTTGTTTTAGACAAGACCTTTAGAATTATTCTACCATCATGAAGTTTGGCCCATAATCTGTTATCTACTAATACCCCTATCTCACCTACGCGGTTTCGCGTGGTGGCCGTAAGTACAGTTCATCATGATTCACCACGAGTTTTGACCCTTTGATTAGGTCGCTTTTGATCTTTCTGCACTTCGGTCACTCACGGCGGTTTACGGTGTTTAACACCGCTTCTCACTGCGAGTCAAACCGCATAGATATAGGTATAACAGCAGAAATAACAGAGGGAGGCGGGTTATCAGGGGTGGGGCTTGTAGGACGACTTTCACACACACACACAATAATGGAATGACTGCTGTCTGGCCCATGGATTACATAAATTGTCTGAATAATGGATTACATTTTTGAAAATATAACTAAATAACTGAGTACTTAAATGGCGGACCTAAGTCGTTAGATCACTCGTTACATCAAAAAAGTAAGCCGAGTTACTTTGTAACCAGCCTGAAGTTAAACCTGCACCGATAAATTAAATCAACATGTTGATTAGAGGTGACGTTATGAGCAGTTATGTGCCAGATTACAAACCGGGGGTTTCGACAGTGTACTGTGACTGCTGATTACATTAAAGCTGATTACTGAAGCTTATTTTTAGCTTTAACCTTTTAACTATTTCTACAATCTCTTTTCCTATAAACTGAGGCAACTAACACTAGTATAACATATAATGTGAGGAGCATTCAGGTCAAACTGGGACTTAAAATTTCTTATAAATGAAGGCATAACTGATTGATTGACATTTACAAAAGACTTTAAGCACAGTAGTGATGAGACTCTTAGAAACACATTTTAATGGTGCAAACGTTTTAAAGAAGGCTGTACGTCCATGAATGACGATGGTCAGTAATGGTTACTGAGAACATTCAGAGAGTGGAACACCTGATCCTTGAAAATCAAAGGATAACTTATCACCAACTTGCATAAAAGACCCATCTGAATATGGGAACTGTACGCACAATCATTCGGGGAACACCCAAAACGTTCTACCTTGATGGAATTCAAGCACTAGTGAAACACTGGGATAATGCATTAGTGGAGCAGGGGATTATATAGAGAAATAAAGGGAGTTTCTACTATATCTCTTCAGGGAATAAACTTCTCCCGCATTAAAATTTAAGTGTTCTGGTCAATGCAGTGTATGAATGAGTTTTAAAAGGGAATGACTGATTATACCTCTAACTCATAAATACAAAATCATGGACTTTCCGATATATAAATTTAATAATATAGAAGCAATAGGTACTGTACGTAGGAAAGGAATATCAAATATGTATATATTAATATCAAATATACCATAGTGTGCTGTTATGGAAAATAATTACTGACGGGGTGGTGTGATGTGTGAAGTAGAATTCCTTTTACCCCACAGCAATAACATTTTGATTATTTAAACCCATGCATTTTATCCATTTTTTATTTATTCAGGATCCCATCTGATTTAAATACTTTCTCATGATGTCAAGCTGTTACACAGTGCTGACACTGGAGACTCCTTTCATATATGGTTTAAAAATGATAGACTTGTCTTTTCAGAAAACCTCATCATTCAAGTCAAACCGGAATTTGGGATGAAATTTCTTGGGAATGAAGGTATAAAAGTGATTGACATTTACAGAAGACTTCCAGCACAGTATGGTGATGAGACTCTTCGCTGCGGTAAAAGATTTGAACGGTGCAAACGTGTTAAAGAAGGCCGCATGTCCATGAATGACGATCCTGGCCGAGGTGGCTCAACGCCCACTGCAGTCGTCCTGTGAACATTCAGAATGGAACACCTGATCCTTGAAAATCAATGAATAACTTGTCGCCACCTTACAGTAGAGACACATCTGTCTGTGGGAACTGTACACAAAATCATTCACTAACACAACTTGCACATTACAGGAACTCGGCAGGGAGTTATCCAGCACCTCCGCCATACAGTCCTGACCTCGCTCCAAACCATTTCCACATGTTTGAGCCGTTAAAGGAGTTCCTGGGAGGCCAGCGATTCAGATGTGAAGCAGGCAGTCACTGTGTACTGGCTCAAGTGTACTGAGAACCTCCATGGTGTCCAAGCACCAGTGAAACACTGGGATGGGTACATTAGTGTAGCAGAGGGTTATATAGAGAAATATACGGTAGCTGTTATTCTGCAAAATCAAAAGCCCCTATTTGTCCTGAATGCCCCTCAAATAAAACCTCCAATACAAATAGCACTTTATAATAAAATCACCTGTTTCTACAGTATAAATTCTGTTTTAAAGTGGAACACACGTCTCCATTAGCAGCCCATTATCAACTCTGTCAATGCTAACTGAAGAACATGAGAGCTTTCAGTGTGGTGTTTATACTTCCTTATGTCTCTGGTGTCTTATTCTGAAGCTTTGTCTTTCATATTGTATGTGCTAAATAATCATGTGTCTTGTTCTAGTTATCCTAATACACCTACAAAACTGTGCCATACCTCACTTCTTTATATTTTGCTTCCAAAGAGACTTGTTTTTATGTATTCTTAAGGAGAAGATCTTCAGGCTTCCTGAAGGACTTTTTGGCTTTCATTCCTGGCAAGATATTGGCTATAGTCCCTGTACCTGAGCAGAGTCATGTTTTTTGTTTGTTAAGGCACAAAGTGAACCATAAATCATTAAAGCATTAAAAAAACATCTAACTTTTCAGGTGCAGATGATGACAGACGATCAGGCCAGTGATTAGTATACTGGTGAGGCTGAATGCTGAGTGGTTGAAACAAACGAGAGGGTAAATGAGGTTGCTGCTGAGGTTGTTTATGCACTTTGCAGTGTGTCGCAGTAAAACATTTGTTCCCGTTTCTTTAATTTATTCTACTTTAATTAATGTAATATAAAGAAATAAGAGGAGATCAAGACTTTTGCACAGTCCTGCATATTTAGTGTTTACTTTTTTTCTTTGTCCATGTTTCTTATGGGGCGGCACAGTGGTGTAGTGGTTAGCACTGTCGCCTTGCACCACCAGAGTTTGGGTTCGATTCCCGGCCAGGCTCGATTCCTGTCTCTGTGTGCATGGAGTTTGCATGTTCTCCCAGTGCTTGGTGGGTTTCCTCTGGGTACTCCGGTTTCCTCCCACAGTCCAAAGATATGCAGGTTAGGCTAATTGGTGTTTCCAAATTGTCCAAAGTGTGTGAATGAATGACTGTGGGACCCCGTGACCCTGAATACCGGATAAAGCGGTATAGAAGATGAGATGAGATGAGATGTTTCTTATTTTTTTTCTGCGTCATGTAAAAACCCAATCGATCTATTGCATTATCCATGACTCATATAAAAAAGATTTATTGATTAAACATGGTTTTTAATATTGTGTCCCAAATTTTAAGGTGTCCTCTGTTTTCTGGTAAATAACCCAAGAATGCCTGATTTTCATCCTACAAATGTGACTTAATAATATATTTGTGTTGTGTTTTTTTTTTGTTTTTTTTAGACTTTCATTTGTATATATTTATTTTTAGAAATTAAAATTTGGTGCAGTTAATCCAGCAAATAATTCTGCATCTGGCAGACAAATGAAGAAGACTCAGGCTCTTTCCACACACTTCAGCTTCTTGGTTAAATAACGAGAAGCCATACTAAAATATGCTATTTCAATTAGTTCAATAAAAACATGCGACCCAAAAACAGACACAAAAGAATGTTATTAATCTATCTTGTCCTACTGCTGGATACGGGGAACACATGTTGGTCATTTTCCTTGCTCATATAATGTCACTCATCATGCCACTGAAATGAATAAATATTGCAATAAATAAATATATTTAAAAAATATTGAGTGACATTTAAACCTCGCATATTAACTTGTTTAAAAAGGAGAAACATATGCAAGCTTTAGAAGGGTGGTCTGGGGCAATTTATTTAAAGCTCCAGACACTGAAACAGCAAGTAGCTTTAAATAAACTGACCCTGAGCGGCCTTTTTGTGGAAGTGAATTTTTATGGCCAACCAGGATATGCATTTCTTAACCCACTCATGAGGACACTATAAGGCATTTCCCTGATATATATATATACACAGCTCTGAAAAAAAATAAGAGACCCACTTCAAAATAATTAGTTTCTTATGTTTTTTTCTTACAGGTGCATATGTTGGTGAGATGAACAGTTTTGTTTCTTTTTTTTTTTTTTGTGAACTGTTGACAATTTTCTCCTAAATTCAATTATTATTTAGAGTGTACATTTAAAGGAAATGACAATC
This sequence comes from Clarias buthupogon, assembly GCA_030014345.1. NCBI lineage: Eukaryota > Metazoa > Chordata > Actinopteri > Siluriformes > Clariidae > Clarias > Clarias buthupogon. Next base: position 5,795,421 of record JAQMYK010000002.1, read on the forward strand.
ACAACACATAAAAATAACCCAAGATCATACAGTATTTAAAGAGCTCTAATAAACTCAAATAAAACAAAATGTAAATAATTTGTATATATCCTGTATGTATATAACAAATTGTGTTAATGCTTTAACTAAACAACATTAAGAAATCAGTATTTGGTGGAATAATAACCTCGATTTGCAATTACAGCTTTCATGCGTGTTGTGTTTTCACATTGCTGTTGGGGAACTTAATAACACTCTTTGCGCACAAACAGCTCAGCTTTGCTCGATCCATCTTCCTCTTGATGACATTCCAGAAGTTTTCTGCAGTAAATTGCAGTGCTCTCTTTTTCTTTTTTCCCCCCAGAGCTGTATATATTGCAGAGGCAAAAATTAAATGAATCCAACTTTTCAGGATGTTTTCTCTAACAGATCACTGCCTCCCAGGCATTTTACACCTTACATGGAAATCCCAATAAAATGTCAACCAAGTGTTCAAAAAAGTTCACAGTGTCTGGGTTTTCCAGGAAAAAGGAAGCAGAACATACCAGTCACATCAATATCTTTAGCTTTACCACACAGGGTTATAGGAATTTCAGTTTACTGCAAAATTCTTAAGGCGCGGTGGGTATGAGACTGAGAATGGAGTGTAAGACCTTTCAATGCACTCTTGCTTTTCCCTCCTCAAAAGAGAAGCATATAGAGAGGCAGACATTCAATAAGCAGAAATACAGAAGAAGATCTTTGAAATATTAAGTATGATTTTCTTTCTATGGGGTCAGGGGTAGCTCAGTGGTTAAGAGCTTGGACTACGGTTCAGAAAGTCCTACAACCACCAAGTTGCACCAAGCGAGGCCCTTAACCCTCAACTGCTCAGATGTATAATGAGATAAAAATGTAAGTTGCTCTGGATAAGGGCATCTGCCAAATGCCTAAATGTAAATGTCTATGGATTGTAATCACTCGGGCTGCTGCGGATGTAACTTGGTGTAGTGAATCAATAAATGTTTATGGTTCATGCAGAAAGCAAGCAACAAGTAATGTTTAAATGAAAGAGCGATGTGAAAAGTAATTCCTGCAGAAATTGAAGAATTGCATTGTGGGTGATTGAATGAAAGGTCACAGATTGAAGGATAAACAGCTGGTTTTGACAGCACTGGTATTTATAAAGTAAGTACAGGGCCTGCCCATAAAAACATATACAGTAATATTTTGTTCATACACAAAGTGGTGGCTAATTCATGTGTGAAAATAATTCCTCATGCTGCCAGAACCACTCTTTCACAAAATGTTCCTGCCATCAGGTTAAAAAAAAGAAAAAAAAGACAAAGAAAAAAGTATACAACCCAAATTCCGGAAAAAGTGGGACGTTTTTGTAATTTTTAATAAATAAAAACTAAAAGACTTTCAAACCAGGGCGTCATGGTGGTGTAGTTGTTAGCGCTGTAACCTTGCACCTCCAGGGTCCGCGTTTGATTCCCGGCCAGGCTCGATTCCCGTCTCTGTGTGCATGGAGTTTACATGTTCTCCCAGTGCTTGGTGGGTTTCCTCCGGGTACTCCGGTTTCCTCCCACAGTCCAAAGATATGCAGGTTAGGCTAAGTGGTGTTTCCAAATTGCCCATAGTGTGTGAATGAATGACTGTGGGTCCCCTCGACCCTGAATACAGGATAAAGCGGTATAGAAGATGAGATGAGATGTTTCTTTTTTTTTGTGCGTCATGTAAAAACCCAATCGATCTATTGCATTATCCATGACTCATATAAAAAAAGATTGATTGATTAAACATGGTTTTTAATATTGTGTCCCAGATTTTAAGGTGTCCTCTGTTTTCAGTAAATAACCCAAGAATGCCTGATTTTCATCCTACAAAAGTCCAAAGACATATACAGTAGATTAGGCTAATTGGCGTTTCCAAATTTCCTGTTGTGTGTGAATGAGTGTGTATGTGTATGTACCCTGCTATTGTACGGATTGGCACTCAGTACAGGGTGTACCCTGCCTCATGCCCTAGGCCTCCTGGGATAGGCTCCAGGTTCCTGCGACCCTGAATACAGGATAAAGTGGTATAGAAGATAAGTGAGTGAGTGAGTGAGACTTTCAAATCACATGAGCCAATATTTTATTTATAAATATAGAACATATAGAACATTACCAATGTTTAAACTGAGAAATTTTTTCACTTTTATCCACTACATGAGTTAATTTCAAATTTGATACCTGCTACAAAAAGTTTGACGGGGGCAGTTTTAAAATTATTTAGCTGGGAGAGTATCTAGCATCAGGTCTGTAAAATGATCAGCTGTAAAAGGGATGTCTAAGAGAGTCTCTCAGAAGTAAAGACGTGCAGAATCTCTCTAATCTGCGAAAGAGTGCATAAAAAGATTATGGAATACTTTAAAATCAACGTTCCTCAACGTCAACTGCAAAGGCTTTGCAAATCTCACCATCTACAGTAGTGTATCATCAAAAGATTTACAGAAACTGGGGAAATCTTCAGTGCGCAAGGGACGAAGCCAAAGACATTTGTTGGATCCCCATGGTCTTTGGGCCCTCAAACGTCACTGCATCTCTCATCGGCTTGATAGTGTCATTGACATTACTAAATTGGCCCAGGAATACTTCTAGAAACCACTGTCGGTAAACACAATCCACAATCCACCATCTGCAGATCATGCAAAAAGGAAGCCACATGTGAACATGGTCCCGAAGCTCCGTCGTGACCTGTGGGCCAAGGCTCATTTAAAAAGTTTCTAAAGTGAAAAAGTGGTCAGACGAATCCAAATTTGACATTCTTGTTGGAAATCACGGTCGCTGTGTCCTCTGGGCTAAAGAGGAGGGTGACCTTCCAGCCTGTCATCAGCGTTCAGTTCAAAAGCCAGTATCTCTGATGGCATGGGGGTGCATAAGTGCATACGGTGTGGGCAGCTTGTGGGTTTTGAAAGGCACCATGAATGCTGAAAGCTATATAGAGGTTTTAGATGAGTCTATTTCATAGGGACAATGCAAAACTACATACCGCAGCTACGTATTAGAACAGCATGGCTTCGTAGGAGAAGAGTCTGGGTGCTGACTTGACTTGCCTGCAGTCCAGATCTTTCACCTATAGAAAACATTTGGCGCATGATTAAACGAAAAATATGCCAAAGGTGACGAGGAACTCTTCAGCAGCTGAAAACCTATATCAGGCAAGAATGTGATCACATTCCAACCAAAACTACAGAAACTTATAATCGCCAGGCATCTTCAAACAGTTTTGAAAAGAAGAGGAGATCTGTTTTTTTTTTATTGCTACACCGTGGTAAACATGCCCATATGTCAACTATTTTGAGACCTGTAGCAAGTCTATCCCATCAAATTTAAAATGAGCTCAATCTGTGCATAAAATTGCTACATCTCTCTATACCTTTCCAGAATTTGGGTTGTAGATGTGATAACCTGGTCATTCAGTACATTCAGTTCAGCTGGCTTCATTTTATTGCCACATAACGTTGCTGAGCCTGGACCTGACCAACTGAATCCCAGATCAAAAATCCCAGATCATAAAACTGCCTCCATAGACTTGTACAATGGACACTCCGCATGATGGGTGCATCACTTCATGCGCTTCCCGTCTTACCCTGACATGTCCATCACTCTGGGTATAGGTTCAATCTGGGCACAGGCTCAGTCTGGACTCATCAGATCATGTGAACTTTTTTTATTGCTCCAAAGTCCAATCATTATGTTTCCTAGCAAACTGAACTTGAAACTCTCATTTTTCTGATTAGACTCACTAACAAGTGGTTTTGTTATGGCCACAGAGCTGTTTAATCCCAATCCTATGAGTTCTTGTCATTGTCTATGTGCACATGCTCTTATTTTCACTCTTAAACATAGTTCTGATTTCTACTGTCTATGTTGTAATTGGTAGTACTTCTTTTTTGTTCCATGGTGCTGTCTAATTCTTGAATCTGATTGGTCAAAAGTTGTTGATTCATTAAAACGATTTAAAAAAGTGTGTAATTATCAATTATCAATTCATGAGAAGATGTCTAATTAGCACCTTTTGCGAGACGATAGGAATAAGGATGGTGTTGGTTCCCGTCACAGTTTCTCAATCATGGTGTGTAATGTAAGTGTCAGTGATGTGAGTCAAAATCAAGTCAAGGATAGAGATAATATCATGGGGGTGTGTAGAGCCTATATATTCTAGGAGGAGGGCCAGACTTGTTTCTTTCTTCTTTACATCAGTCTATACAGTATATTTTTCTAATAATTATGAGCGATATAATTTTGCTTAGTTCTACAAGGACGTATGAGAAGCGTTCAAGTAAAAAAAAAGTCACTGACTGAAACACAGAAGTTTGTATTAAATTAAAATTTATGTTAGTGCAATAATTGCATACCTCAGGAGACATGACCAGTCAGATAGTGTGTATTGCATTTGAATTCTTGAAGCACAAGTCAAGAACTTGGCATATTTATCCAACACCTTCTCCATTAACAACAACAAAATCACTAATCGAACACACTGTAATTGAAATGCAGGAGTGTTTTGCTGAGGAGCAATAGACCAAGGAACCTCTTATTCCTCTGAGTCATCTCTGCACACTGGGTATGTGTTTCTGCTGTTTTATGATTCTCCTATCTTCCTCTTATGATGCTGTATGGTGAAGTAAAAAACTGAGAAACTGCTCTTTTACAAAATTATGTTTGTTCCGACATTGCGTGATTACGTTTCTATAAACAAGCTGGACAAATTGGTAAAATGCTGCAATGCAGATTACAGCCTCTGTAATGGTTATGTGTTCTCCATTTTGTTTCACATCTAGTAGGGACGAATGTTTCTGTTTGTCAATCTTTTAATTTAACACATAAAGGTTTGCATTACTAATAATATCATCAGGTGTGCCTTAAGCAAATGGTAGAACCTTGGAAATATTTACATTAATTTCAGAATTTCCTGTGTTTTTTGCCTTAAAACCTTATTATGCCTGTAGCAAATATGGAAATGATGGGTTACACTAAAAATCTGAGCTTTTAAACAGAGGAGGTAACATGATCAGTGTAACAAATTGCTTAATTTTAATTAGCAGCCTAGAAATATTGCATGATTTTAAATACTCAGTGGTCAAATGTTGCACGTTTGGTGTTTGTTCGGGTTTGCTAAAAGTTTCTGTTCCAGATTTATATTTAAAAAAACATTTTTTTAAATAAAAAAAATTAATAAATACATGCATATATATTCATGAAACTTATATTTATGATAGTAAAATTAAAGGATTTTTCTGGTTTTATTTCTCATTGTTCTTAAAAGAATTTATTGTAACTTGCAATCAGTATGTTTAAATGCACAGTTAAGTGGTGCTGCAGTATGGTTACAGTTGGACTAGGTCATCTAATTGGACTACACATTATGCAAGCATGGCAGGGGAATCGATTTATTGACTCATAAATGTGTGTTACAATTATAACTAATCATTTATAATAATTATAAAACAAATATGTTTTATAATTGTATAAATTTTTGTTACAATAAATATTCAATATTTAATGTCCATAGTGTGAAATTTCCACAGCAGCAGCGACAAGTATCCGAGGTGCTTATGTTGCCATGGTAACTCACGGAGGAAGTGACGTCTGCACTGGTGACTTCGCAGGGTGTTCTGAATGGTGAAAATTTATCGAGGGAAGTTCCCTTCACTGACATCCCGTGCAAACGGAGCAGGGACTAGGGAGCACCCTGTGAAGTATACTTCGTAATGGAACGCAGCTATGGACAAATTTATAGCGCTGTCCTGTACTTGTCCTATGTGCTATATGTTTCACTTTTTGTACAAATGAGATGCATGATATCCCTGCTGATATGCATTTTATTCGATCCAATTTCAGTGTTTGATTGAGTTATACATGCAAGAAGGAGTTTGACTCCCAATCACATTATCTGGATTTTAAGAAATTTAGTACGATATCAGTCAGACTAACAAAAGTTTGCTTTTAATCTGACTAACACAATGTCATGTAAATGTACTGAATGCTGCTCAAAGGAAGAATTTTGTACTTAGTTCAAAGGTGGTGAAGACAAAAACTAATTAATTAATGTACTGTAATTGATCAGTCAATGGCCACTTTTAAATCAACAATAATAAAACTCACTGAAGAGTAATAAATAAAACAAGGTCGGTATTTGGTGTGATAACACTTTGAGGACCCTTGAGTCTCAGGTACAATTTATGCAGGAAATTAGCTACTGAGCATCGTGCAGAACCACCCACCGTTCTGCTGAGGACTTTAACTGTTGCACCTGCTTCTTTTTTACATGCAAAATCCAGCATCTTTCTTTTTTAATATAACATGTCGCTCTCTTTTCTGCCATATGCAGTTTTTTTTTTTTTCGAAAATCAGAAAGGGTTTTGTACTGACTCAATAATAAAGTCCTAAAAATAAAAACAGACCGTGCCTTAGACTTTCGCGTCACACTGTATTACCCCATGAGCAAGCATTGTGATAATTGGTATCATTGGATTGGTACGAAACTGGTAACTGGCTGGTGTTCGTGAATTATTTCTCTCTCTCAGCTGCTCAGAGCATTGTTAGAACATGTGAGTCATTTAATCCATTTGGTGGATGACATGCTTTAAACAGGGCCTACTGCCCACATTTAGATGGGTCTCTAGTGTGTGTGTGTGTGTGTGTTTGTGTGTGTACCTAAAATAATTTGGAAATAAAAGCCTACTGGATCCCCCCTAATGTGACCACATAAGACGAGCCCACACGCATTGATGGAGCTCTGAGACTTGTGTTAACTTACAGTACTTGTCGAGAAATAGTACAATACTAGACCATTAACACTTAAATCTTTTTATATTTTAATCATTTGGTCGGTTATTCTCGTTTCTTTATTCTTTTCCCCCATTCTAGATGATGTGTAAAGTCCTTTTCATCTTCATTATTCACTATTTTTTATCTTCTTTGAAATAAATGTGGGTTAACACCTACAACATTTAGACGTTTGCAATCAGATCACGCCATCCTGCCTGCTCATGATTAGATGAAGTATCCTGCCTGAATAGAGAGCTGAGAATTGAAAAAAAAAGGAAAGAAAAGGAAAATGAAGTACATTTGTATTTGATAGTTTTTCATCATCAAGAAGTTGGAATAAACAGTTATATTAGGATTTCAGAACAATTTGTTTTCAATGAAAAATGTCCTCAAGCTGCTAGCTAGTTAATCCTTTTTATTGTGAATTAAAAAGTAAATAAAATCTTGCAGTTTCAGCTATAGAGGGAAACCATTATTATGGCATCTACTTGTTATAGAGTGTGCATGATTCTCAAGAAGTTCCTTCCTTTATTTATTTATTATAGATAGTAATGTAATTATTGTGTCATATCACTTACTCATGCATTCTCTATACCGCTTAACCTGTTTTAATGTCATTGGAAGAATAGTGCCTATCCCAGGGGACTCGGGGCACAAGGCAGGGTACACCCTGGAAACAGTGCCAATTCACTACAGGGCACAGACGCACACAAACAGTCGCAAACTACTGGCAATTTTGAAAATTAAACTAATCCTTATGTCTTTGGATTGTGGGAGAAAACCAGAGTACCCTGATGAAACCCACCAACCACAAGGAGAATGTGCAAACTCCATGCACACAGACCCAAGATTTAAAGAATTAAACCCTGACCCCGGAGGTGAGAGGTTACAATGCCAACCACTATGCTACAAATGTCATTATTGCGGCATACAGTATACCGCACCTGTCAAGCTTGAAAAAAAGAAATCGTAACCAAGTTTATCACCGAAATATGCAGAATCCAAACTGTTCCACCTTCTGTTAATGTTTAACTGCTGATGCAATTTATTCCATGTAATTTGGTTCCATCTGCAAACATTTCGATTATGGCAAGCAAATCATGTATTTCCATGGAATTTTTCTTTCTTTATTTATTTATTTTTATAACCAGTAGATGATCCAATATGCTCGGGCCCATCTGGTCATCAGAGAATGTAGATGTGCACGTTGAGAAAATTGTTAATGCTAAGCCACAAAGTAAACTAAAAGAACCATGAGAACTTCTCCTACGCTACCTTCATTAGGATGTGTGACTTATAACCTGTGACTGATCTTCATCTCTGTCATGTGTGAAAAAGCACTTCTCTAAGCACCTACCTTCAAATAAATAAATAGATAAATAAATAAATAAATAAATAAATAAAATCAAACACATTTCATGTGCAATCATACACAGGCGTTCAGGTCAAATCTTTTTTGTTCATGCAGATCTGCAGATCAGTTACACTCGCTGAATGTTCACGGGAATTAATACAGTATATTACAATATATTGAAAAATATATAAGGAATTGCCACTTCTAATATATTGAGAATATATATACTCAAATATATTCAAATGTATATCTTAATGTATGTAATTTGTAATCAACAATATACTTCATAATATATTGAATTTGTTTAACATCTTCTTCTTTGTCTTTTGGCTGTTCCCTTTCAGGGGTCGCCACAGCGAATCATCTGCCTCCATCTAACCCTA